>JAMKCH010016236.1:0-24181 GCA_023653785.1 Ophioderma brevispina
ATTCAGCATTTCCACACAAAATTTCTACAGCGCGTTACCTACCACCAGTGAGAAAATTGCGAATTGCGCTTGAAGGACAACGACCTGGCAGACAACACCACTAAATTTTTGAGACATGCCAAGGTATTATTATTTTTATTTCAGCACATTTTGGACCCATTTTCCTGAATTTCAATTTCTATTAATTTTTTTCCCCTCAAAAATTTGGGAAAAAATCTTTTTAAAAATTGGTAGAGACGATGGTATACAGTCGGTCGGATGAGGACAATCAAACAATATTTTTTTTGGCCTAGTTTAGTGACACCTAATTTTATCAAGATTGCGCGATGAAGAAAATGCATGGAATGAAAAGGTTAAATGTAAAGTTTAAATGTAAAAGTCTCAATTTGAAAGTCTCAACTTTTAAAGGCTCATAACTTCAAAAACTGAGCCACCTATGAACATATGAACTGCATCATGAGATAGAGCTTTTTAAAATAAAGTTTTCCTGAAAACAATAGAAAATGGCAGAGAGCTCCACTGTTTGACAGCCCCATTTAGGAGCTGGCAGAAGGAACTAAGTCCATTATGAAATGCATACAAGATGAAAAGCCAACTTTAAAAAGGCTCACAACTTGAAAATTACTTTAATTCAGGCCACTCCCTTTGCACCACTGCAGTTACTAAATACGTTCAGTAGACACAGCATACAGCAGTTAAATCCAGATAAAAATATGATTTCGGAAAACAATTTTTAACAGACTTTTATAAATTGAAAGTCTTTGAAATATGCTATTTATTTCCATGTATTTTTCCGAAAACATACTTCAAACCATTCCGTACAGAATATAGAAGTTAGCACATGTTTATGCAGCAATCATTGTGATGAAATACCTCCCCCACCCAATTTTTAATCCAGATTTACATCAATCTCAAAAACCACATATTTGGAACCAAAAAAAATCTCAAATTCTCTGCATTAAAGCATGAAATACCAATGCCTGCTTGTTCTGTCACCTACGAATACAGTATGCAGTGCAAGTTATTTTTTAGCCAAATAAAATTTCCACAAATTCGCGGTCATGTTAATTATGCCAAAGAGTTGAAAAAATAATCCAAATTTGTGAAAACACTTAGCAAGCTGACAGTGCATGTACTACACATGGAATTCTTTATGGAATCACACAGAGTAAAAGTATTTTTCTGAATACATAAATTATTATTGATGTAATACCAATTGTGATACACAAGTATACATGAGGCTCAATAAGCAATAAGCGACTGATAAAAAGGGTTTTGAATATAATTTCAGAAATGTATTGAAACTAGAACATTTACAGATCATACCATATGTACTGGACTTCTTGCATTAATGACAAATCATAGGTGAACTAAAGCGATTAAAACCGACACTATTAAATATAAAAGGCAATGCATATACTGTATCTGACATGCTTGTGATGGCCTATAAGGACCTTGGCTGATAAGGGTACTGTATATAGCTGTGATGTGTCTGTATGATACCAAAAATGAGTGATTTTGGAAGGAATATTAATTAGCAATTTTCTGTCAAGTATGGGTTGAAGCATGATAGATACTGTTCGTTTTTTTGTGTGTGTATATGCATGTGCACTTCTCACAAGCAACTTGAGGACATAATAGCACATACAGGTAACACCATATAAACCATTGACATGGATAAATTGTGGACATTCCACATTTTTTTAGTATATTCAGGAGATCACAAAAACATTAAAACACATCTAAAACTGGGAGTGCATTTGGGGTTGTTGTACTTTCCTTGGTTGGATAGTTTAAGTAACCATATGTGTGTGTGTTGGTTGTCTGCAGTTTGCCAGTTGGGGTTCTCCTTGGTGAAACTTTAAATCATAGATTGGTCCTCTTTGCTGGTAAACGTGCGTGTGTGGCTATGTGTGTACAAACTGCAGCATACTTCTCCGACTCAGTAACATCTGCATTTATTCCGGCATGACTTGTGTTTCTTATTTTCAGTCGTGTGCTTCTTTTAAACAAAAAGGCACACACATCTTCAGAAGGTGTTTCAGTAATAAACTTGTGTGCCTTACTTTGTGTACAAACTTAAACTTGTCTTATTTTTACATGTCTAGTCACAGAAGAGTCTTTCACAGGGGATTGAGGGGTATAGACCACTCTTATGAATGGCCATAATCAACCAGTAGATGGCTTAGTTTATGACGTAAAATACATCATCATGAGCGAAAGCAAGGATCGCACTCAAAAAGTATCTGGTGAATTGCAATTCACTTTAATAGGATTCAACCATGATGCAAGATTAAAATTTTTACATGCAGCACAATAAAAGGCAAAAAGACACAATTGGTTTAAGTTGTTGATTGCCCCCTTCAGATTTTCAATGCAATGCCAAAAAAAATTGGGTCAACAGGGACATTATTTGGGTCAGTACATTACATGTGTTGGTACATTCACAAATCTGTGCCCCCCCCCCAAAAAAAAAATACTATATATGCCACCGTTTAACCATGTTAACATATTTTACATCATAAACTAAGGAATTGAGCCATCTAATGGCCGATTAAGGTTGATTATAGGAATGGTCTTGCATTTTCAGTGGTTTTACAAGTCACGTGCTGGAGCACAGAAGTAGTATGTAAATCAATGGAGACACACAGCATATTTGTACTTAAAGGTGCATTTCGTGATTCCAGCACCTTCTGTTTTATTAATTGATCACTAGATATCCTTGAGAAAAGCTTATTCTCAAAATTTGAGCTAATCCCGATCTTGCGGTTTTGTGTTATGAGCAATTACTCGTTTCCCACGGTCCCATAGGCTACTGTGCTGTAATTTCTGTCCGTTTACGGACAGAAAATACAAAATTGCAAATTTCTTACAGATGCGACCGAATTTGCACGTAAGATTGGGCACACATGGATTACTAAGGCTAACGGTTCAGATGATATAAAAATCTCAACATTTTTTAGGTAAGTGGGGGGACGAGGCTGTGGATCACGAAATGCCCCTTTAATAAAGCACACAAAAGTGTTTGTGTAAGTCACACAAGCAAAAGACAAGTATACCTCTGTGTGCATGTGTGTTTGCAGATATACTTGTGTGTCTTTTCTTCTTTACAAATGGCCCTTGTGACTTTTACCTTGTGTGTCTAGTCACACAAGAAATAGCATTAATTTCAGCATAAAATGATGTACCCCTTCTATTGATGAAATATGGAAAAAATACACAGGGGTTATGGGCACACAAAATTGTCACACACACGCACGCACACACACTAACAGAGGTGTACTTGTGTGAATTTCCGCTTGTATGTCACCCAATTCTGTACAACATTATTTGTGTCTTTTTACGAGTCTGTTTATAAATAAAACAGACATGTAAAAAGACGCACAAATAATGTTGAACAGAATTGGGTGACACACAAGCAGAAACTGAATTCACACAAGTATACCTCTGTTAGTGTGTGTGTGTGTGCGTGCGTCTGACAATTTTCTTTCATATGTTAGTAAAGTACACTTAGTTTTGGCAAAATAAGAAGCTGCTTTATTTATAAATAGGAGTAAAGAGCTTTGGCAAAATACAAAGCTGCTTGTTTATAAAACATGGCTTGAAGAACTGTAGTCTCATGAAATAAATCTAAAATAAGGCCAAGAAAAAAAGTTTGTCTCAGAAGACCGCGCGCATTTTGTTTAAAATTGGTTTTGGATCGCATATTTTTTTAGGTTTTACTCACTCGAAAGTTCAGGAAAAAATGAAAATTTGGCCGTGAAGCAGCCGAAAAATTGAAAAAGTGGGTCAAAAATGCACTAAAAAAATGCATTTCGCATTGCGATTTTTCACATTTCTTCTGAGACAAGTTGGTTTTTTTTGGCCTAACATCATTACATTTTGTTTTGTACTAGAATACACCAATCCTACATGGTCAGAACCTTGTGAGAAATTTGAGTTTGAAATTAAAACAATTCTATACTGGTGTGAATCTATGGAATATCAACAGGTCAATCCATTCACCCCAGCACTGATTAGAATTTCATTTACATCAGTTTAATTTGACGTTAAAAATGAATTTTGCAAGTGTATTATTATTTTTTTTTTTAATTTCAACAAGCTGATGCAATTGCCACAATTCAAATCGCTTACAGATTCGATTTAACTCATCTTCCCAAGGGCAGCACCCCCCTGAAGTTGTGAACATTACAAATCATGTTTGACCTCCTTTGTAATCCATTTTGGAAAACAATCACCTACTGGAGAGTTGGAGGACCCACCAAGTTTGGTATTGTCTTATTAAAAATATTTTATGAGTAAAGGGCTTCAAACTTGTGGAGTTCTGACCACCAAAATAAGCTGACCAACCCACATTAATAGTATAAGACTGTCTTCAAAACATGGCTAATTAAAGACACTACAGTGAGTTCTCAGAGAGGGTCAAAAAAATATTGAAATTTGCAGGAATAGCTAAAATTGAAGGAGAAAGTCATAGAATTCCCATAAGTTACTTTTCCAACTGTAGAGTCACAGGAAAGAAGAAAACGGCATATTCCACGATACGGTTCCCATTCAATTACGTGTTTAGTAAGTGTCGAATGGACAGTAATGACTAAAAATCTAAGATTTGTATCTATATTAGGTTGCTTTGGCCTTATCACTTTCAGGGTATGTTAGGATACTGTACGTGTTATGAAATACATGTCAAATCTGTTTTGATGTTTTATCGATTTTCTGAATTACCAAATCACTGATAGTGACTTTAACTGCCGGACTTGCAATGTCAATACACATGCCAATGTCAACCAATCCACTGTAAAGTCACACCCAAGACAAATCATCAAGCAAGTTCAGAAGGTTCTTAGTGCAATAGCTGCATGATATTGTGTCGTCTTGGATCAGGGCTCTTGAAATGGTTGTTGCCCGAGTTGTTTCCTCAAGAACCCATTTCAGGAGCCACTACTCAAGGAAGGATAAATTAGTGTTATTTTTAAACTGGCAACATACAAATGTATCACAGGGCAGCTATTACAGATACAACCTCCTTTCACTCACAAAACGAAATAACTACAGCTTAAAGCCACTATCAGGCGATTTTCTCAAAGTATAAACAAATCGTGCCCCTATTTTTCATCAAAGTCTATTTTTTTTTACACTGTTGTAATGGAAATTGTGTGGTTTAAAGAACCTTGCGAGTGGTGCAAAGCGTAACACGCCGTATTTGCAAGAAACATTATGATTTTTATGCTTTGTTTACTAATAAAAGTCGGATCGACTTTTTTAAGTCTAGAAACAGTTGTAAATGGCATTTCTTTCAAGACTTTGCTTTGAATGCTTTAAAGGGATAGCAGCGATTTGCTAAAAAATCAAAAAAAGAAAAAACATAAAAACAATAAAACAAATACAAAATTTTGATATTTTTGTTACGGCAGGGATATGCGAACATAACCTTCAAGTGGTAGGCTTGAAATCGGTGTATAAAGACAAGGCAGTACTTTTTATTCTGATCGTAATTTATTTACGGCGTTTATCAAAAGTCAACTACTTGAGACAAAAAAGCCTTTCCCGCTGTATCACAGATTTCAGCGTGATATTGTGCACCATGATCAATACAGTTGGACCCTCAAACACAAACAGTATGATTCCTTTGGTTATTTTGTAACTGGTGTAAACCGCAATCGGCTGCTGTTTAGTGACAGATTTACAGGATGGCCGTCGCTGTATGTTTATTGCGGGAGCCGGTATGAATAAAAATCCTCAAATACTTATTTTTTTGCACTATTGGGTGGTTTGTTTCAACAATAAAGCAGTTAGATGGATTTGTACACCACTTATCCCGATTTTTATAAGTTTAAAAAATGCTTTTCCACATTTTTTCGATTCTCTCATTATTATCCCCCTAATCCTTTAAGCAATAATAGCACATTTTTGAAGAGCGCGAGTGGTTTTAAGCTTGAAATTGTCTTAGGTGTGTAAAAGAAGGAATTTTGTAATTAGAATAATTAAACATCGGCGATCTCGATAATAATTCACAAACGGCTGGTGGAAACAGCTTTTGAATATGAAATTAGCCAGGGAAATAGAGCAATGCAGTGTCTACGCTCTCCATAAGTTGTTTTATTGTTCAGCAAGTCAAGTTTAGAAAGTCATTTTCTTGTGAGGTGGCACTATTCATCATTGGAAGGACCATAAACAGCATTCCAGCTCTGCAGTTAGGTACCATCTGAGGATTCCAATTCTAAATTACAAAATCGCTTATTTATTATTAAATACGCGTTTTTTAGGCAGTATCGTTCCACAGGTATTATAGTTTCGTAGACAATTACCAACATACTGTGCAAAAATATCAATTTTTTAAATTTTTTATAATATGGTAAAAAAATGTGCTGTTATTGCTTTAAGTATGCTGTTTTTCACAGAGAAAAGTAATATGGTGTCTATGTGACCTAACACTAGCAATTTAGAGTTGAAATGGGCATTTGAATCTGGAAAAAATGCTTGATTGTGGCTTCAAGTGTATCATGTAATCAAAAGCATGTTTGACAAAACAAAAATTAAAACTTAATGCACAGCAGTCAATAACAGCTATTTCAGGCAAAATCCAAGTTTAGGGAGGTCCAGTATCGGATACACACGGCCCCGGATCAGCTATTCAGTTGAATAAAAATCCTGATGCCACCACAAGCCATACCAATGACTGTGGATACGCTAAAAGAAGCCAAAATCAGAACAGGTCCCCCAAATTTGATCCTATTCTGGTAAAGAAAATTTGAGTTTTACAAAAATAACTGGTCAAGTATAGGTTTCAATTTTCATGAATTCAAACATGAAACACCCATTTAATATTAATATCAGTACAATTTTGATATATAATATCCAAAAGGGTCATTATTAATACATTAAATTTGAACAAATTTTATCTAATTGGATCATTGAGGATTACAAAAGTGGGTCATATCCAAAGTGTTTGTGTAGTCTATATGAATCCGTCATTGAGCACAGACTCGGTTCAAAGTTTTCGCACCAGTTTATTTTTTAAATGATACACCAAACCCAAAACTCGAGGTTATAGGAGGGTCAAGGGTTTAACTTGGCAAAACTCCTCAAGCATGCATGGCATTGAATACAAGAATCAGCTTCAGAAATATCTGAAATTTCAGGTGTGATGAAAAACAAGGTGCAAGTATTGTATTCTTGGCATGCTTGGATGATCTGAAGGGGAAAACAAAGTCCATCAACATAGTTTACGTTCCATGAAAGGGTCCTATACAGCACAATGCTTAACTTCCTTGATTTGCTTGGTCAATCTAGGATTCGTAAAATCGAGGCACTGGACTACTTCCTTTGAATCTCATAAGGTACGCTGTCAGCACAGGTTCAGTCTAAAGCTGGATTTAGCTTGACTCAAATAAAACAACTACAACAATGAATCTTCTGATAAGTTATTATTTAACATAAAGGACAGTTTTTGGGCTAATCCATTTCAGATATGTAAGTACATTGATAAACAGTGTTTGTGAACAAGGCAAAACTGACCAAAAGAACTTTGTTGTGTTTAAGTATGAAGTGTTGAAAAGCAAAAAATTCTCAATACCTTGTTTGCAATATAGCACATTTTTTTTTTAATATTTTTAATTTTGCAATTTTTGAGGTTTTCACCACCAGTGTGTTGGTAATGTTTGCAAAAAAAAATTATATATTGGTCCATCCAAGAAGGGGTTTAATAGGATCAGGGGATTTCCGTGAATCGAATAAATAAGGGTGGTGGGAAAACGCCCCAATTGCTGTCTTGCCTATTACAATATATTAAACCATTATGAAAATTACGTAACCTTTCCTTGCCTGAAACTGACCGGATAGCTGATAGATTAATGGAATGCATATTAGTAAAAGGTGCTTTTTCATATTGGAGCGCTATATCTAGCTTGTCTTGGATTGGAATTGGGGATTCCCGATTCTTAGTATTCGAATTACAAAATGTGTGTGACAAGTAGCTTAGGTCCTTGCCAATACTAATTAACCTGTAACAATGCAAAAATTCTCAATTTTTAAAAAAAATTGGGGTGCTCTTGAAAAATAGATGTGCCATTAGTGCTTTGACATTTATGAACAAATCTTCATCTGATTTAGGCTCAATGCAGATGAAGGGCAGCCAGGCCTCATTCAATACACGGCCAATTTCTTTATGGTAGTTACCCACGCAGCTACCACCGTGTAGGCACGGATTACCTACCCACGAGATGTACACTCGCTGGCCCAGGATGCCTTCTATTTTTGCCGCATCATTATAGATGGACAGTGTACACACCAGCGGCTGCACTGTAGCGGAGTGCTACGTGGTTACACCAGTTATCAAGCCGACTTAAAGTGAGTATGAACCATGGTATGAGTAATATACAGTTTTTCCTTTTTTGACCTGTTTAAGATTCATTGATTTATTTCAGGAACAGTTTACTATCTCTCCCAAAGTGTGACAGGCTCAAAAAACTTTTTAATGAGGTGACACACTTGCTGAAACCCATTATAATAACCTTGTAACTGTATTAATATGTATCTCCAAGCCTCCCTGAAGCATCTAAACATGACGTTTCTGTGTATTGGATGGGGACGTTTATTCTAATATATGCTAATACCCATCTTTGCCAAAGGTCAAAGGCAAAGGAATAAAACTTTATTCTTTGCATTTAATGTGCAAACATGTAACCAAGTGTTTAACCCTTTAACTCGGGTAGTTATAACACAAAGTCAGTGTTTTTGAGATTTCCTTTTGAGATGGCTTTCCCAAAGACCTGTACTATTTTTGGTCTAAAAAACACTGAATCATATGGACCTAGGCTCAATTTGGGACTCATTGAACTACATTTTCATGCCCAAATTTTCCAAATATGGTCATTGAAATGCACAATTTAAAATTTCCTGTAAAAAAACCCAAACAAACATTTGATCATGAGCAAACTATTAATCCCCTGGAACACATGGAAAAGGTGCAACCCTGAGAGCGGGACCGATCAACAATGACAGGTAGACACAGAAGTCCGGAGTTAGCAACCTTCTAGGTTTCAAAATGGAGATGGAACAAACTATTTATGTCCCCTTTAAAAGACCGAGATGCTTCCATAGTTTGTTCTGACTGAATGAATTGTGGTGAGAGCGCTATTCTGATTTTAATGCAAAGAAGCTAACAAATGTGAGTACCTGAATATCAGGATGTGAGTGGAACCATGGACAAAAACAAGGAAAAAAGAGGAAACAGAAAGAGGGGAAAAGAAGTGTAAAAATGTCAAAAACAGGAGCGAAAAATCAAAGAAAAAAAGCTAAAATTTTGGCACTAACAAATTTCAAAAATGGAGGAAGGAAATCCTCTTAAAAGATGACATTTTCACACCCCCTGCGGAATAAATCCTAGGTAATGGCAGCTGGGATTTGAAACCCAGAGACTCCTGCATTAGATGAGGCAAGAATAATTTTTAGCCACTATAGTGCATTTACCTTCCCCAAGTCAATGATGCCAGTGATTGTTAAGCAGTAGTCACAGCATTAAAACATGTGGGCAGTTCCATCAATGCGCTGGCTATCACGCACAAGCAAAAAAAAAGGCCTGATCCTTTGACGCCAGACTTGAGGAAGATAACAGAACGCTACACCATGCTCGATCTCTAAAAGAGAAGAGCATGTAGAGCATTGTCTACACACGTACACAGAAGCAAGAATGGCATGCCTTAATGGCTGCAAGTGTAACTAGAATTTCACGGTTCTCGGCTTTCGCACTCGCTATATTCAAAGAATATAAGCTGTGGGCCGCCCCATGACCTTTGACCCTGGCACGTGACCTTTGATCTCATCAACATATGAGGGATCGCATGGTGCACCTATGACAAAAGTTTGGTTCCAATTGAACTTCAAGTTTTCAATTTAGATCAATTTTACATTTTAAGCCCATTTTTCAACTTGACCTCACATGACCTTTGACCTTTCAACATGACCTTTGACCTTTCAACATGATCTTTGACCTCATCCACATATGAGGGATCCCATTGTGCACCTATGACAGAAGTTTGGTTCCAATTGAAGTTAAACTTTTCAATTGAGGTCAATTTGTGACACACACATACATCCACACATACATACACACGCACAACGGATTGCTAAGTGGTCCTGCCAGCTATA
Source organism: Ophioderma brevispina (assembly GCA_023653785.1). Lineage (NCBI taxonomy): Eukaryota > Metazoa > Echinodermata > Ophiuroidea > Amphilepidida > Ophiodermatidae > Ophioderma > Ophioderma brevispina. Next base: position 10,150 of record JAMKCH010016236.1, read on the forward strand.
GCTGGCGGCCCACAAAAAGCAGTACATCACTTCACATATCAAGCTGCAGGTACAGTTGGTTAAGGTTACACCACAGTTTTAAATCCGGTTTTGTACCCGCTAAATGAGGGTGGCCGGCTACACCTCACACTAAGCAATACTGCAGTGTATAGTTTATAAATTCAAATGCTGACAGGCTTATCATTCAAGCCTAAAAGCACACAATGCAAATCTGCCTTGCTTTTTTTTCCAATTTGCAATCTACTGCCATGTCAACCACCGGAAAAAAGTTCTTGGTTTGCCGACATTGGCTAATCACCCTTGTCAAAATAGTCCGGGCCCAAGAGCGTCACTTTCTGGCAAGTTTCAAAGTTCTGCGCCAATATTGATACATTTTATTTTAAAGAGTTGTTTGACCAATACTGCTTTTATTAAATAATGTATTTAAAACTAAACATTAGCTGATTGTTACATAAGGTGAAACCCACAACATTTTAAAGGAAAAAGTTTTTTGGGATACTAAAGAGAGAGAAAGAGAGAATATTTCAGATGCAAATCAAGTGCATGTTTTCTGTACACCAGGCTTAAGAATTTTACGAAAAACAAACAAAACATGTATACACACAATGTGACTATTTTACATCAGCTTGCTTAGAAAATTTAAAATACTTTAGTTCTCAGGTAGGACAAGATGATATATTTATTAATCTTTCATGGAGATGACCAGCGCACGATAGGGTTGAAAAAAAACCCCATGTGCGCTTGGCCGGATTCGAACCGGCGACCTTCGGATTACATGCATGACGCTTTAAACCGCACTGAGCTATCAAACAGGGTCGGTTAGAAGAGCGATAGATATCATCTATAGGTGTTAGGTTTCGAAAACTAACACCTATAGATGATATCATGGCGCTGGCCATTCCTCCAGGTAGAAAAGGAAGATTAATAAATATAGACATCAGCTTGCTTACTCCTCTTTGGATCAAGTAATCGCCAACCAGCCCACCCCTTTTTACATCTTTCTTCTTTACATGTATATTGGGCATTGAGAGAATTGTATAAATCTTTTTCAGAGCCAATAGATTCTGTGGTGGAGCCCCAGCGGACTACACCGCGTGATGATAACAAATAGTCTGAGTGTCGTTGCATATTTGGAAGGAGATCGGCCCATTTTCTTAAGACAAATGTTTGGTTGAAGCCGTTTGATGGTGGATCGCTGTCGCCTGCAAAGCTTAAGAAAGCAAATGTGGGGAAAATAATTACATGATAAATGGCCACATTCATTGAAATATTTTCAGAGCAGGTAGGTAACCTTGAAGAGCAGCTGCTACCTAATTTACCTCAAGAGTCAACTTAAGTCAACTTGAACCTGGTTTCTTCCTCGCAGGAAATGCAATTTTACTGATTTTTAACAAACCGAATACCCCAAATATTAATAGAAGCTCAGAGAAACTGCAAGATAGAATTAAATAAGACGAAAAATACACGTTCTCGTACATGGTCCTCTCGCTATCTAGGCGTGAGTTTTACCACTGACCCCAGAGGACTGTTTATGTGGATACCCATGCGAACGAGAAGATAATGCATTTCAGTCTTATTTCAGAATTTCAAGAAGCCGCCGTAATATCTTATATATTTTAGGAATAGGGAATATTTACAATATTATGATAGTTTAGAATAGAGTTTCGCTCGTTCATAGATTCTCCTATCTTAAAATATATAAACTGAATACCCAAATAAATCCTAATGGAAGCGAGCTAAAAATACATCGTTTTTAGAAAATATGACTAACGTAGCTGTCACAAAAGAAGAACCCTCGCTTGACTGCGTATATGCTCATGATCAGCCTAATGAGCAATATGGGGAGGGGGCCGTGTTGACTTTAGGCAAATAGCTCGAAAGATGGAAACGTTGCAATTGCCAATCAGGATTAATCAGCTGTTGTTATGGCTCTGTCCCGATTCAAAAAGCCAATCGGACCGACCTCCGTTTTACGCACAATACGCCCCATTTTGAGAAGCGAGGGATGTTCTTTTGTGACAGCTACTATAACGTATTTTTTTGAAGAGGGGGCCTATGATGCATTATTCTAGCAGAATCTATGACGATGCTAAAATCAATTCAATGCACGCGAGTGATCAGTAAATGATACAACCCGAGAAAAAAGAAACTTGATAAATATAATAGAAGCCTCGGAGAAAAAACTGGCGAGACAAAGAATTAAATAAAGACGATAAAGACAGGGTCTCGAACCAGGACATCTTTTATCTAGGCATGAGAAATTACCACTGGGCACAGAGGACTGGTTTATGTGGATACCGGAGAAACCGAGCGCAATTTCTCGGTTCGCTCGTTTCTCCGGATCCACATAATAGGAGTCCTCTGTGGCCCAGTGGTAATCCTCACGCCTATGATACGAGAGGTCCGGGTTCGATTGAACCTTGTATTTTCGTATTTATTAATTCTTGCTCGCCAGTTTCTCCGAGCTGCTATATAATAGCTACTATAACGTAATTAGAGTTACCAGCCTAATTTAGCACTGGCTAAATGTATGCTCATATAAACAATTTTAAGTACAAAGATTGTACAAGACAAATTTGACAACTCTTTGTATTTTGTTGTCAAGGAATAAATGACAACAAGGTTAATGCACTGACCCTCTATGATCACTGAATTTTAGAAATGTTGAAGATAGTGCCAAAATATTTTTTGTTGCAGTCTTTGAGGGAACGATGAGCAATTGAGCCAATTTCAAAAGAAATCGGAGCCACATTAACGATTTAACCTTGGTGATGGACCTTTGACATTTGATGATTTTTGTCATATCTCCATAACCAACGTATGGATCTCGGAAGTACCACAAAAGATGCGGATCTGGTGCCTCGTGTAGAGAGCCCGATATTCAGATGGACATTGGACCGCCGCACATGTTTTTTTATTACAAAGCTCCATTCTGTCCAGTCTCTTCCGAAATTCATCAACAGATAGACTTCAATGACCTGACATTCCCCAACATTACCCTCACACCTGTTCCGGGTACATCTTTGACTCTAGTCAACAATCCTGGGTGTCCAGCATTGCATCAAAAAATCTGAATACAGCCAGAGGAGGGTGTTTTGAACCAACCCCATAATGCACTGCAATGTGCTTTATTACTGCATAATATAACCCATGCCAATTATTTAGGATTCAAAAAGTGGTGAGAAGTTAAGGAAATAATACATTCTAATCATCAAAAATTCTTCAAGTACTAGCACTTTGTGGGCAAAAATGAGTGTAAAAGTCAGGATTTGTATATATATTAATAGGATTTTTTCTGTGGGATCCCATGACGTTTTGCGGTGAAATTTCCCCAATTGCTGAATTGTGGGAGTGACTCAATACATCCTCTGTGGATACAGTGACCACTGCATATGTGGACCCTTTTGGAGTCAATAATTCCTACATAATCTTCTGTTGGTGCACCAAAATGCAGTAATTTTCTAAATATTTAGAAGAGTTCACATCTAATTCTTAAAAAAATACTGCAAATTAGAACTTGCAAGATCCCCCCTGGCGGGGAGCAAACTGGCTAGGCAGGAAATTATGCATATTATTAGCTCATTAACATACCTACCATGCATAATTGTATGCCCAAATCTAATACGGTCGAGAACTCTTCAACCTAAGTCCTTTCAACAAGTTACAACATTATACCTTATGGAACTCTCCAGATATTGGCAGTTGCATTTGACAAATATAAAGGAATGCCCTTTAATTAGCTCATTTGCTTACCTTATGATACCTTACCCCGCATATTTCAAGCACTTACAAATCGCCGCAAAAGATGCATGTCATGATGGGCTTTCATACGTGTAGCGAAGGAATTTTGTGTAGCCAGAGTACATTTCAAAAGATACAGCAACCAAACAAACCAAGATGGAACACACAGACACACAGACGGAATCTGCTGTTGCAAAATCCCCCATGCCCTTTTAGGCCAGGGGATTAAAATGTGAACTGAAATATGGGTTCACTCTTACTGAAGCAGGGGGGTAGGACATGTCCACCTAACAACAAACAGTAATTCAAATGGCGCATCAACACCAGCGGCCCCCTGACCCGGGTTGCTAGTCTTTTGTCAAAGACTTAAAGGTGCAACGAGAGATTTCAAATGAAAGTGTCCCTAAAAAATGTTGAAAAATTCTGATTTTTGCCCCTGATGTAAAGCTTTCAATCAACAATATTCCCCATCTAAAAGGATTAATTAAGCTGAGAAATGTTTCTTTGGACAAAAATTGTGTGAAATTTCTAATTTCGTATAGGAGCAAATACGAAATTCGAAATTTAACAATATTTTTAAAAAAAATAATAAAGGTCAAAATCACCACTTCTCTCTTTTATGACCATTTCTTTAGCCACGTGTACACGGTAAGAGATCTATTGAGTGTTATCTATATCAAATTACTATTATAACAGCGGCTATTCTGGTTGTATCAAAATCTCGTTGACTTACCGGTATGAGGTGCTCTTATGCATATCGGAGGGTTACACACAGACTTGCTAAAGGCTACACCTGGTGACGATATGTAACATTAAATGAGTATTGTAAATTACATTGTATTGCAGTGGGATTAATCCAATAACCTTGATGGATTTGAAATCCATATTTTATTCCAATATTATCATTGAACGAAGGTTGTAAGAGGTTATTTTGTAATGTCACTGGGACCGAGACTGCTGTAGAAAATGCACGACAAGGATTCCCCCAAAAATTACCATTTGGAAATCCCAAATTCCCAAATCGGCAAGTCATATCCTAACCCCCCCCTCAGGCAGATGCAAGCTTTATAAATTTGTCATAAATAAAATCATTATTTTGTAATTTTTAATGTTTACTTATATTTTCTCTTTTAATAATTTTTATTATATTCTCAAAACCGTAAGATTGTTGGAGGGTTACACTTTCATGGAATGCAAGTGAGCCGACCCGTAAAGATATTTTATATCACATTTTTTTTTAGAATTACATGTACGACTGTAAAACTCTTCTAGATATTTTGAAAAAGACATCTTTGCACCCAAAAAAGATAGGCAACCAATGGTATGCATTTGGGGGGGGGGGGGGGGTGGAATCGGTTTTATGGTTCATATATACTGTAAGTACTGTTATAATAAAATTTTTAGGAATAGTTTCCCAAGCGGTTGCCTTCTGAGAGGGTACTTTTTACATGCATGTATACGTGGAACCGGTTACTGTGCAGAACATGGGTAATAGCCCAGGAGCTAGCAGACAGTTGTAACACATCCCCGTACAAAGGGTTGAGTGATAAAATATGTGAAAAACTGACAGCAACCCCTGAAACGTGATTCTTAAGGGTCACAAATGGTGCCTGAGGGAGAGGGCCAAGACAAAAGTTGTACAGGGGTCAAATTTAAATTGATCCAATCATGTGAAAAGTAACCAAGTCATTGTCTAACACAAGGATTCAGGAATGTATAGTTTGTACTACTCACATGGTAAAGTTTAAGAGTTATAAGCTAAAACAGCAAAAGTCAATATTTAAAAAGGGTCAATTCAGCAAGTTGTACAGGGGTCAAATTTTAAGTTGACCTCGATTTGGTGGATAACAAATGGTGCAAATATTGGTTGGAGTCATAGGATCAAATAAGAATCGTTTTGAGTGTCTCAAATGCTTTCTTAAGAAAGTAGGGGGAAACAAGGTCAAGCCCCATTGAATGCAATGGAGTTGACCTTGTGCCCCCAGACATCGCGTATACTAGGCATTTAGACAGTAAAGACTATTCCTTATTTTAATACTATGAACTCTCAAACAATTTGCACATTTTTTATCTAACTCGGAGCAGCAACTTGAAAAATTTGACCCCTGTACACAACTGTACAACTGAAATTGATCCTTCTTTACTGGATTTTTGTGTTTTTAGCCCCAAAACAACTTTAAAATTTACATTGTAGATAGTACAAAAACTATACGCTTTCCTGAATCATTGTGTTAGACAAAATAAAATGGTTCTACTTTTCACATGATTTGGATCAATTTAATTTAAAAATTTTTGAACCGGTACAAACTTTGTCTGGCCCATATCCTTAAGGCACCATTTTTAAGAATCCGTTTCAGGGGGTCCCTGTCAGTCTAATCAAACAATTGAATCACTCAAACACTTTTGTACTTGAGATGTTGTACAAATGTCTTGTTAGCTCCGGTTATAAGGGTTGTGTACTACTACAGTACAATCCCTTACATGTTCTGCAAAAGCTACACGTTTCCAAAAACTTTCCAGGTAAATGGAAATTTGGTGAAAAGGTGGGTTAATCCCATGTAGGCATAATATTTGCCACTTCTTTACTGTATGCAGAGTGCAATATTGGTCTAGAAGAAATCTTACACTTAATTTTATTGTCATACAGTTACGAGGACGCTTACCATCTGTTAAGGACTCTATACCTTATGGCTCCCCCACCCCAACCGGAGGACGACTACCTCTGGGTTTTTTTTAAAAACGGATGAGCGTCAATGTTGTCAAACATTGGTGTAAAAAATGAACTTGGGCATGCTCTGAAAATTAAAGAAGACAAAACAATATACGTTTGTAAAGTGACAGGAGATTTTTTAGGATACGAATTTCTCTCAAATTTCACAGGATCGGTTGTAGACCACCTACCGAGAACGTTTTATTGGACAACGAGTACAACTAAAAGAAAACCGCAAGCCTTGTTTGACTTGCCTGCGATCATAATGTACCCATAGAAACCCATGCTTGAATTCTGTCGTTGCCGACAGAAAATACTAAATCATCATCTTAGTACAAGATGCGGGTATTCAGCTATTTACTTAGGTTGTGAGCTAATACATTGGTAAGCATTCCAATATGCAAAAAAAAACTGGTTCGACCCAAATTGGGGCGCTTCTTCTGAAATGTCCTCAGTCTCTCTAAGTATATATCACAGCAACAAATGGAATTCTGCAGTCATGGTTTTTGTTAATCACTTAGCAAAACATTGTGAAAGGACATTGAAAAAGCCCTTTACATCCAGAAAATAATTTTGGCTATAAAATGTGACACAGCATGACGTAAATGAGGGCTCAATGCGGTAAATATTAATTTGTTATATAGCAAAAATAGTCAGATGGGTGAAAAATGAATTTTTTTTTATGTGTTAAAAATACATGCTAATATATCCTCTTTCATGTTGCTGTAGTTATTGAAAAAAATATTTGATGATAAACCCATTTTTTTTGTGTTCTGAGCGACTTTATTAATTTATCGTTTGTAAAATATAGGTGTTCTTCAACTTTAACAGCCTAAACTCGTTAATTGTTATTCTATATCAGTATGGCATGATATTTGACCTCAATAAACTTTCAAACGGCATTCCCGTGAACGTGATCAAGGTATCATTTTAATCCCTTAAAGCATACTAATATGATGGATACAAAAAATCCATTTTGAATTCACCTCAAGAGCCTCATTTACTAGCGCGGGTCACAAAATAGTTAAATAGCAATTTAACTTGATAAAAACAGGATACTGATACATGTGTTTAGACCATTATGATATCATGGTACTATCCCCAGGGGTTATCTAGATGTCATTATGCTTACATTTTATAGATTTTGCTCAGAGAGCAATATTAAATTATAAAATGGTCGAGAAATTACGAAATTAACCAATGAAATCAGCTACATTTGGGTCCAGTAATTTTTTTGAAAATAATTTATAAATATCACACCAGGGGTGAGGAAACAATAAAATACAAAAGTAAATCCCTGAGCAGTGATACTGGGTAAAGTGTGGGGAAAATATATATGACTATATAAGTGGATGGGCCAAAATAAAGTAAATAGTTTATGAATTATATCTTTCAAAATATAAAGCCCTTAAATTTTTCACAAAAATAAAAACATTAGTAGATGGTGAATTTTTGCAAATTTTGCATACACCACTTCCCTTTGATCAAGCAATATCTTGGGACCAAATGTCCAATGCAATTGAATAAATAATATTTTGTAGATTATAATCTGCACAATTTACCATATCTCATTTTCTTAAACAGAACCACTTTTTAAAGGTTTTGCAACAAGAAAGAAAATTTCAATCATCCATATTTTCTGTGATTATGTTGTGATTTCATATAGATAGACACCACTAGATTCCCTACCTTTTATTTAGCTACAGGAACGAAATAATTTGAAATTGAAAAACAGAAGGTGATTTTGTCATGCCTAAATCATTAAAAAGGCTGTATTTCCTATTTGCTCCTATAGGAAATTTCACAACTTTTGTAAGAAAGAAGAAACCGTTTTCAGCTTAATCCTTTCAGAGGGGATATTATTTTCTAGAAAGCATTCACCAGTGCAAAAAAATTAGAATTTAACATTTTTTAGGGGACACCATTACTGAAAATCTTTCGTTTGCACTCGTAACTCATTTTCAGAACACTAACCCCTTAAATATAAAATTTACATTAGTAGCAAAATGTCCATAACTGTTTAAAAAAAGTTCATTTTAACAATTTAGAATAAAACTAAAGAATTTATGAGTGATCTGAAGCATCCCATGGATTGGAACTCTTTTGATCATTTGAATATGGATTGTACACCCACACACACACTCTATTTTTATTACACTTTCAGTCAATGCATTGCATTCACCTTGTGTTGTTCACATCACAAATATAAAAAAACAGGAAAAAACATTTCACATCCAAATATTAAAAACAGGAAAACAACATCATCCAATATTAAAAACACGAAAACATATATCCAAAATTAAAACCGGAAAAACATAGATCCAAACAAATATTAAAAAAGGAAAAAAACATAATTATGCCCACATGTTTTACTGGCCAGTGGCCAATTGTTACTAGTGTACATTATTTTTACCCATATGAACTTTAAACCAGACAAATTCATAGCCATTCATGATTATGAAATATGTCAATTTTTGGTGATAAAAGGATACAAGATTGGTCATTAATATGTCAAACATTGATAAGATTTATTAAAGGGCTTGTTTACTCAGCCGCTGACATAATTCCTAACTTTAATCTGAGTATGTGGTGATGGATCAATACGGTGATCGACCAAACAAATCTTGGTTAGATCAACACTTTTTGGACTGGTAGGACTAGTAGGAGGGATCATTTTTGTCTTCAATATAATGTACATGTATGTATTTCTTACCACTAACTTTTCTCCTATTGCTTGTGGGTCGATGTACGTGCTACCTTCAAATACAGCGATTGCATTGCATTCTGCAAGAATCAAGAAAAATCCCAGGGATAATAAAATCAGGCCATGCACCATTCCATTCTGTAACTGTTTGGACAATACCAATATTGCAAAACATCAATAAACTAGTAGTTTAGTAGGGTGATGAACTTTTGTAAAACTGTACATAAGTCAATTGGTTTTATTATGGGCCATTTTCTTATCAACACATTATGTTAATTTCCCTGATTTTCCAAAATTTAGCGAGTGATCATAGAGCGTTGGTTCTATTGAGCAGACGGGATTCTATCCCCAGATAAAAATTTATCGGGTTGATACTGAGAATAGCCGATAGTGCGAAGGTCTATGAGCAGCGTTTTCCGGAAAGTGCGACCGATCGTCACGGCCTATTACTTTTACCAGCTGAAGGTCATTTGCACAGGTCAACGCGTAGTATTGTTGGTCGTGACCTCGCCGAACTGTCAGATCAAAGATGTCGGGAAGAGCGAATGCCCTTGTTGTAATGCCAATTTGGAGTTTTTATTCCTCGGTAAAGATTTCCTGCAAGCCCAGCCACACGTCGTGATAGGTAGAAAAGGATCATGAGGTATATATTACAGAGACCATGTACTCGCTGCACCCACAAGTAAGACGGCGACGGAGAATCGTGAGGTGACAAAAATGCGTTGCTACACCCTGGTACTAACGTCAACATCGCTGCGCACACTGGGACGGGGGTCAAGTACTGCGATTCACGTGGCGTCAATTTACGGTCTTTAGCGGTATGTGCCACTCTTCGGAACGCCGGGTGTTTCTATTGGATTAACCGATAATTTCTCTGGCATATCCTTCCAAACAAGGATAAATACCGGTCGGGAAACTTTTATCGGTATAAGCAAGAAAATGCAGTAGACGGCTGTGTCTATTGAGCCAAGTTAATCCATTTTCTGGTTTAAACCGGAAAATAGGCCCCAATAGAAACACACTACCTATAGTGGATTAAGGTCCTTTAAAACAATGCCTAGGGAAACTGGTGGAAATATGAATGCCATTTTCAGAAAAATTGAATTGTTTGCGATTGTTACATTCATGGGGAAAAAGTGGGGAAATCTAGGAAGTCCGTTCTGGGAAATTTGACCATTTGGAGGGAAATTTTTAAACTTTTAGACAAAGAATACAAAAAAATGTGGGAAATGGTGACTATCTTCCCATGTCCTGGGTTACATTTGAGGCAAGCAAATTGCGGAATAAAGGGCATTTAAAGACGAATTTCATGGCCGAATTTTCTACTTTCGCTATGTACAGCAAGACTAAAGCTTCAAAGCTCTTCAATCATTTCAAATAAATATCCCGATTGCTGGGCTTGGGACTTGTAAGACCAAATTTGTTCCGGTACTGAAACCACTCTATCCTGTCCGCAAGTACGCTGTCAGGGAATAAACAATGAGTTTTGAGACCATGACATGAGTTTTAAAGGACCAGGACATAAGTTTTTCTGGAGGCTATGACTGGTTTGTTCCATTTCTGGGGGGTCATATTTGGGTTTTGATGTCTACTGTTTGTAATTTTGGTGGTTTCTGGGTTTCGGGTCTACTGGTTTTCACTTCTTGGTGGTTACTGTTGTATGCTGGTTCCATTCCTTGGTGGTTCTGATTGTTCTATTCAATTTCTGTGTTTTTTTTTCCGTCACTAGGTTGGGTTCAAAAGTAAACTTCTGAGTGGAATGAAAACATAAATAATGTAAATATTGACCATTTTTATCGCAGGGTACAAGAATTTATCGGTTCCTCGCTATAAGTTTTGAAAATATTGTACTCGTCTCCGACTCCACGACAAACCCCACATTTTAAAGGAACTCAAATGTTAGATGAATGATAAATTCTTGTTATCCTACTCAAATCATCCAATATTATATCAAACCTTGGTTAGAAGGTCGCCCCCTACATTTTTTTTACATTTAACAAATATTTTGGTAAATTATATTAAACTAGGCGGTCCCCAAGTTTCGCGATCACAGGGGTTTTTGCCGATCACCTGGCTGATGACCTGGGCATCAAAATTGGACCCCACCAAGTTTCATGTCCATACACAAAGTTACCCCATTTGACCTGTTTGACCTTGAGGCTTAAGGACCCCCTGATGACCTTTGATCATTAACCAATACAAACTTTGGACGGTCAAGGGCACCCACATCCCAAGTTGCAGGAACGTGGGGGGGGGGGGGGGGGGGGGAACCCTCAGTTCCGAGAAAAGATAGATAATAGACGCGGTCAGACAGACACAACTGACAAAGAGACAATGGGTTACTATAACCGAATGTGCACCATTTGAGCAAAATGAGATGAGTTCACTCTACCGCGTTGAAAAACAATACATAAACTTCATTATCATGTTTTGAGGAGTCCACGGTGTGTTGAAAAATATCGGATCCAAAACATGATAATGATTATCAAATTAGATGAATTTACGCCCAAATATTAAATTGGTCTCGCTAGAGTTTTAAAATATTTTTGCAACTATAGCTCGACCAATTAATATGGGCTAATCGATCCAATTTATATCAAACTTGGTAAGGTGCTAGACTACACTGATTTTGTTTTACATTCACTATTGGATTTAATAAACCTATTTTATTTTGAGGCAAAATGAGAAGATTTCACCAACCGACAATTACCCAATGAACTTCACACTTGGAGTGTTGCTGACCATGGTACATGCACGCAATATATTGGTAAGAAACCGTACATGTAATGCATACAGTGAATTACAATATCAGTTAAATTAAATTCAGATTTTAACAGAGTATAAATTCCCCTTAAAAAAACCATGGTTGGAGTAAGAAATATTGAAAATGGTAAAGAAATGCAACATATGAAAGATGCTGATTCAAAAAGTTGCAAAATGCGGCAAACCTTGGGGTTAGGGGTTACAACCACTATCAGCGATTTTCAAATTAAAAACAAAACCAAGCGCCCTCCTATTTTCATCACAAAGTGAATTTTTTTGCACTGTGTGTTGGACCCCAATCGGTTGAAGTAAAGACCCTGTAAGTGGCTAAGAGTAAGACGCCGTATTGTCAAGCAATGAGAGTTTATGCCTTGTTTACCAATAAAAGTCGGGATCCAACTTTTTCGAGCAAAAAAAGTCGCAGATGCATCTTCAGGGCCGCTTTTAAAATGCTTTAGTCAGTCGTTTTTCACAATGAACAGGAATATAAGGGGTTGATATTGACCTTACACTAGAACTTAAGAACAAAAGGGGATTTTGATTTTGGAAACTGACTGATAATGGCTCGAACCTGGGCGACTCAAAGCCGCATAACTTCGCGCTCGCGCTGTGAGGTGCTCGCGGCTACAAAGTGTTCCACACCAATTTTTGTTTTTGTTTAATTTTACACACCCAATTCACCAAATCCTGCCTAAGTCTTAGGACAGATTGCGGCTTCCCGAATCAGAAAAGAACTTTGTGATTATAAGATGCAAACTGAAGACATTTATATAGGGTTTGGTTTGTCAGTGGCAAAACTGGAAAAAAAAAGCTTTAGTCCAGTTTTGGCTGGTTTAAATCCAATGAAACTTTGCAAACAACCTCGAATGCAAGTCATCTAATTAGTCAATAAATATGAAAAAGAATCACATAAAAACAAAAAAAACACATCTTAAAGGTGTTGTTTCGATTATGTGTATTGTGTTCTCTACTTGTATGAGAGCCTCGGCAATTGCAAAAAACCCATCAAGTACCGTGGGAACAAACTTGCGGTTTGGAGGGTAGAAGCAAATAATGCATGTTGCAAAGCCCTATTCAATAATGTTGACTAATAAAGTGGTTACCACTAAAAAAGCGTTTTTTGGTTATATCTGGGAATGAAATGGGTTCGAGGCTCAAATTTCAGGAAGACAATGAGAAACGGGCCTTTTCATACCGGTGGGCTCACTAAACCTACATATGACCGAATGATAGTTCCAAAATCGCGGAAAAAGGGGTCATTTGAGGGAATGACGCGGACAAAATTGTCCGGGAACTGGGGAAAAGAAGGGGTGGGTTTTATCGCCTAAATGTCCGCCGGAAGAAAAAAAAAAGGTGAGGTTCTGTGGTTATAGGCATATAGATTAACGGGGGGTGGGTATAATTTTTCCCGATCCCACAGGAAAAATAACACAAATGAATCAAAGAAAAAATCATTTCCGGATATATAAATTCAGGGTAATAATCAAGTTGTGTTGCCTCTCTTCCGTCTTCGTATCTTAGTGCGTAGCAGTAGATACGATGACGTGGAATGTTAGAATAGCCACGGGTTGTATCTGAATACAGCAGCTCGTTTTATAGCCTAAGTGGCTGGGTAACGCTTTCACGCCCGATTGCACCGTTGGAGAAAAGAGACGTGAAAGCAGTCGTAGGAGCTGTGCGGTTGACGAAGGATTCAATTTCACCTGTGCGAAAAGGGCTCCTGAGAATAAGGGACTATCAGCGGCAAATGTCAAAAATGCTTGGAAGTGTGAGGAATTTTTATTAGATCAGGGTCAATAAAATGGGAAGACTGGCCATACACCTGGAGGCACAGACGAGTACAAGAATTTCTTTGTAAACTTAGTTTTGTGATCTCGAATTTCGGGCATAGTGAAGAACGTGACATGAGTATGGTTGTGCACTCGGCAGTGTTGGAACTCATGGTGAAAAGTACAGGGAGTCGATGAAGCCCAGAAGATGAAGCTTATAAAACCAGAATTCATATGGATTTATTAGTAAATAGGTTTTGGCAATCGAAATTCATTATCGTCCTTTCCCACGCCAGCGATTGTTTTAGCATTGAGCACTGTAATTACGCAGGGTCTAGTAACCAG
>JAMKCH010016237.1:0-38953 GCA_023653785.1 Ophioderma brevispina
GTTTACAGATCTGTTTCGTAAGGACGGTAAAAAGGCCCTCAATCCTCAGACGCTCTCTGCAAAATGATGTTAAAATTCACACAAATAATATTCCAATAGCAACTAAGACATTAAAGGGAAAAGCAGCGATTTGCTGTTCTAAATTTGAAAAAAATCATCAAAATTCGTATTTTGGTATTTTTGTTAATGGCGTGGATGTACTAACATAAGCTTCAAGAGGTTCGCTTGAAATGTGTGTATTAAAGACAAGGCAGTACTTTTTATCTGATTCTGTAATTTCTATACTTGCCAATCATATTTCCGACTTGAGATTTAAAAACAGCCTTTCCCTGTGAATATCCCAGATTTATAACGTAATATTGTGCACTATGACCTGTACAGTTTGACCTCAACCACAAATATTATTGATCTTGTTTATTATGTACTAAGCACAATCAGCTATTTAATGCAGATTTTTGAACTGCCATCGCTGCATGTCTATTTGCGGGAGACGGTATGACAAATTTTAATACTTAATTTGTTTCAGTATTTTTGGTCCTATGTTAAAGTAGTTATATTGAATTGTACATTTTATCTTTAATTTATAAGCTAAAAATGCATATCCACATTTTTATTCTCTTGCATTATCGCTGCTTAGTAATAACCAATTTTAATGGTTTCTCCAGTAGCTTAGCTTTACCTTATTCTGAAGTATAGGTTACATTTTCCTGATTTTCCCCTAAAAATTGCACATGTTATTTACAAAGTGCATTTGTCTAGCTGCACATGCATGGCTTTTATACGGTAATGTAATTGTTAGCATTAACTTACTAAACTAAAATTAAGGCGCAATTGAAGTATTAAAACATGTACAGTGTGACAGACGATGGTTTGAAGAAGTGAGCGTGATGGGAAATGTCTTTAAAACGTGACATTTCTTTGGTACATAGGTGGAAAGGTTTTTTTTTTTCAATCTTTATTAAGCAAAATTAAAAGGACTGGAACAAATCCAGGATACGAAATAGACAGAGCCATTCCACAAATAAACACAGTAAAACACTGTAAATTGAAGCCTGAGGAGTTGATATGGGCCAACATGACGGTTTATGTTCCTGGGAAAAAAACACATTAAGTATGACAGCTACGATTAAGAAATGATGCAGTGGAGCAAATTACAGCTTCTAACTGGACAAAGGCAATGCGACACCTACATTACACTAAGACCACTGAATCTCACAAAATCACAATTTTAAGTCGCGGATATAGCGATTGCGTCGTCAAACGAAGACACGTATGGACACGAAATCTATTAGTTTATGCTCCTGAGTGCACTGAGGAGAATAAACTAATAAATGCGAAACTGCAGTATGCGGAAAATTGTAATTGTTTATATTTTTTTAATCATTTACTGACTATTTGACTAAACCTGGCAACAAAAATAACTGACCAGTTTTTTTTAATAGATATTGTATGAAAGACTGACAAGCAACATCAAAACTAAAATATACATTTTGTTACTGAAGTTTTACCCAGTCTTTCATTAGATCCTAAATTCAGCACAAATAGTGAAGAAATGGCAAACTGGTTGTGCTTGAAAGCTTGAAACTTCAAATTTTGCAAAATGACGTTTTTGAGATTTTCAGTGGGTTTTGTGTAAGGTTTCATTGTGTTGCATGTGTTAGTGCCTATCTACCGTGCTAATTTCAATGACAATTCCTTTTCTTGCGAATCGTCAAAGTATCATACTTAAGATTATTAAACGGGGTCTTCGGGCTTTGAACAACCAAAAGATTTCGTACTCAAATTGCTCGACTAATGCCTCAAATGAAAGATCATCAGAAACTTAATCAGAATGACTTTTCTGGGACATCTTCATTAACGGAAATACTAATATAATCCATCACTTATGTGATTAATTAATGTCATAGGAAATCGATCGATGCCGCAAAGCATATCTTATCTCCGCATGGAAAACTAGATAAGCTGTAAGTAATAATGATAACTAGTATATTACTTTGGAAGATTGTTTTCACATTACTCGCCTGTTAAAAAATCTGTTTCCCATTTAATTTGTAATATGTTACTTCGGAATATTGCTTCCATATTACTTGCATGTTTAAAACATGTTTCCCATTTAATTTGAAATATATGTTCATTTGTATTTCCTGTTTTTATTATGTTTTTTTTTCTGGATGCACCAGCGGGTAGATGTGTGCCACTGTTATGAAAGTGCGATTGCGCTCAATAGGTGCTAGTTATTATAATAGTATATTAAAGGTCCATGGCCCGATCGATATAGCCTCGTCACCAGAAGCCCCAGTTTTTACCGGAAGGAAGTGGTCAACATTTTGATTCAGAAGAAAGCTTACTATTTTTCTTATGACCATGTGAAATCTTAGAGCCAAAGGATGTTTGGTTTTGAAGTTTATGACGAGAAAATATGCGACCTTTTGGTCGCCAATATTAATTTTAAACAAGTACTTTTATCGGGCTATAAAATCAGTTTAGCTCTCGCATCAAAAGGATTGAAATATCTGGGCGCGAGGGCGAAACTTTACAGATGGGGCGTGTTGGAAAAGAGTGAAGGCCAATGATCAAGATGAATGAAAAACTTCATACTCCTCAAATCGGGGCCATCCCCCCTCTTTTAAGACAACGAGAAAAGGTCCAAGGTAAACACTTCACACCAAAGCATACCTTTTCACGGCTGAAGTTTGCATCATATTAAATGCAGGAAGCTGTCCTTTAGAACATACGGACGTTATGTGTCGACAACTTTCCGTTCATCCAAAAATTTGCTTCATCTACAATGCAACCGTTCAATTAACCACTGGCAAAACTCTTGT
This sequence comes from Ophioderma brevispina, assembly GCA_023653785.1. Taxonomy (NCBI): domain Eukaryota; kingdom Metazoa; phylum Echinodermata; class Ophiuroidea; order Amphilepidida; family Ophiodermatidae; genus Ophioderma; species Ophioderma brevispina. The sequence continues at coordinate 2,826 of JAMKCH010016237.1, forward strand.
CTAAGGGCAAATCCTCAAGCAACAACTTATTAATATCACATTTTCATTGATAAGGCTACCATATCAGGTCCAGTCTGGTATTCCTGTTAAATGTTGCTAGTGGAAGTCCAAGGCCGTTTTTCCTGGTACTTATATTTCTCGGAATATGACTGCAAATGGGTTTTCGCAGCTTCAATATTTTCTGCAGATAGTCCAGTACGTGGTCTTCCCGAATTGCCTCTGTTGGAAAATGAGAATTGTTCCAGTTTCTTGACATTCCTCAAGATCCTACTCCTGACTGGAGGGTCTCGGTCAGGAAAGCAACTAATAACTTCTGAACTCAGCTCACATTTTGAGTTTGAGAAAACTGAGTCACCACAAAAACCTATCCCCTTTGTCATTGGAAAGAGCGTGGAGTTGTGTACTAAACCCCTGGTGCTGTCTTTCAAAAGATGAAGAAAAACCTCAGGGATATTTTAGTCCATGCCGAAGTTAACAGAAGACCCTAGTTAAGATCGATCCAGATTCTGGGTGTAAGCCATGCGGAAACTTAGATGTAAACTTTGTAAAGACATTAAGGACAGACTAGCAATTTTACCAGGGAAAATATGAGATCCGCCAATCAGTTGATTGTACATCGACCAATATTATCTATCTGATAGAATGTTGTTTTGCGGCATTCAATACATAATTGGTGAGACTATGAATGATGCTCATGAACGTATGCGTAATCACGGGTCTACTATTAAACACCATTCTAAACACACTGACAGACCCGAAGCCTCTCTCTACAGTTGTCATAACGGGTGTCTCAAAGTAACATTTATTGAATGCTTCAATATGGGAGCAATTTCCCACTAACATGGCAGGGATTCGCTCCGTTATTTTTCGTCAGGTGGGTTTTGAATGTTTTAAGGGACGTTACGGATATATAAAGAGAGCGAAGCTACCTTAATGTCTGCTGACAACAACATCGAAGTTCTTATCATTGAGCTCAGCTCTATCATAGTCACATCAGTCTGGAAACCTTCATCAGTAGACTGAAGGCACCATCCATTCAATTTCGGAAATCCCACCAAGCCTCATTTCTTCATTGGTGATTTTAACAGCCATGGTACCCAATGGCGTTAGAATGAAACTAATAAAAATGGACAAGCTATCGAAGAATGGCTAGGCTGTCAACATTTGCATCTCCTTCATGACCCTAAGCTTCAGTCATCATTTCACAGCGCCTTTTGAAGAGAGGCTACAACCCTGATCTAGCTATTGTCAGCAAAAATATCTCTAACATGTGTAGCAAGAGTGTTCTGGATACTGTTCCATTAACCCCAACTCGACTCAATCGGCATCCATGTCACCATCTCATTAATACCAAACAAATTTGCCCTTGATTGTATCTATAACGTAGGAAGGCAGATTCGTAAGGATCACTGATGCTCTTGGGTAGAAGTGAGAGGATTGGCTCCAAAATCCTATTACTAATCATGGACGAATATTTACTCAATTAGTGAATAAGACTGTCGGAGATTCCCACCCAGAGGCTGGGTAGGACGGAATATTATCCAGGCCTTTCCAAGGAATACGTACCACGCGTATACTGATACTTTCTCAGCTAAAACAACTGCTAAAGGTGAAAAAGTGTCGAGAGGATCTCCCAGGAGTAGATCAAAACATGACATACCCTAATTGAATCCATCGATATGACCAATATCAGTAAGAAAGCATGGTCCACCTGAGAGCTTCGAGGGATAAACCAGAACCTCGACAGCAGCCATATGTTACACCCAACCAAAATCGCTCACCAACTGCTTTTGAATGGTAAGAGCAGAAAAGAGTCTAAGAAGATCAAACTATCGACCAATATCACTTCTCAACTGTACCTACAAGCTGTTTAAACGTCTCCTGCTCAATCTTATCGGATCTGTGATAGACAAACACCTCATACCACAACAAACATGATTCCGGCCCGCACATCAACAACAAGACAAGAACTCAACCTAACTCAACACATCCAGGATTGGTTTGAGAAGGGTTTTGTGACTGGAGTCGTGTTCGTCGACCTATTACCAGCTTATGACACTGTTAGTCGAGATGCCTTCTCCACAAAATCTTGGAACACACCAAGGACATCCGTTTGACTGGGCTGATTAAAGTATTGATTGCAAAGAGGATGTTCTTTGTTCAGCTAGGAGCGAAGAAGAACCGATGTCGTAGGCTCAAGAATGGACTACCCCAAGGGAGTATGTTTGCGGCTCTCCTGCTCAACATTTATACGAATGACCAACCAATAAGTGCAAGAACATGTCCTTTAATCTATGCAGACGAGCATCTTTTACCTGGACTCCTCACGGACTGAATGGCGATGGCTCAAAGATTCAGAACCGGAGTCGACCGATCTTAGGTTTCCTGCAAAACACCGCTACCTGTAAGCAGATCAGGACACTGCTCGTGGTTGTGGAACATCTTCTGGTTTGCCCACTTTTGGAGCAACCATGCCCAGACAAGGCCCTTACCTAATTCAGTGGGCCAGCCAGATGTTGTACTCGTCTCTGGCCAGAGCATATTTTGGAACTGTGTTTGGACTCGATAAGAAGAAGAGGTCAAATAGGTAAAATGATAAAGCATCCTCTGTACAGGGGTCAAATTTTGAACGTGCTCCTTCTTAAAGGCTGACTCAGAGATTTCCTGAGGAGGGCGTCCTCAATTTTCAAACAGATTGTGTTTTTTACATATCCATATACTAATCATTGTGTGAAATAGCGAAGCTCAAATCGAAGTCCTTCATATAGAAAATAACAACTTTGTTATAAAATTCCGGATCCTGAAATTTTATTATACGCAGTATCCTATGGCATGTAGTACTACACATATATGTTTACTGCATCAAAACGAAAAATCAAATTCATTTAACCTTTGGAATTGTTGATTTTATGTACTATCGTAAGTTCTAGTTGACTATTTTAAATATTCCACCAAACATTATACTTAGCCAATCTTTTATGAGTTCAGCACTTTAATAATAAAAATAATAATACAAGAACTTATAAAGCGCCTACTTGCCAAAGGATACTAGGCGCAAAGAAGGAAAGGGAAAAAAACAGGAAAGCTAGCTGTTGGCGAAAAGGTGTGTTTTAAGAAGCTTTTTGAAAGACATGATGGAATTAGCTCTCTTGATGGCAGGGGCAAGGAGTTCCAGAGACGAGGGCCAATAATATTATCTTTCTTGACACAATGATTCAAAAAAGATATAAGGTATATGAATAAACATGAAACTTAATTAACCCTACTCTATGTGGCCTTGAATCGCATTTACATCATAGCATTAAAATATGTGTTTCGCGGAAATAGCAAACTATACTTTTTATTTTTATTTTGTTCAAGATGAATATAATGAATTACGTTCAATTGAGGAGTATAATCACCGCCATCTTGAATGACGGCCATTTTTGAAATGACAGTACACGCTTACGTGTAGCCTTTTTGGGCGAAAACATGCCTAATCCTAGTCAGACGGACACCTTAAGGTGACCTATGGGAAAATCAATCGCCGATCGGGAGCAACGAACTGAACATCTGCTGATCTGCTATGGAGTAAAAAACATCAAATGTTGGGCCCCATGTCAACTTAATTGTTAAAACGTGAAACGCGTTAGATCATATATCACTTTACACACCTTGTATAATTTTGGCTTAGTTAGTACCTTTGGAAATGCAGCAATGGAGAGTTTTAGTAAAATGTTTTATGTTATTCGGAAACACAAGAGAATAGAATAAAGGAGTTCGTGAGGAATATAAAGCAAATCAGGCAAGCTAATGGTTTGATGCATTTATTTCAATTTCAAATTGCCAACTCACGTGTTCACTCGTTTGTTTAATTGCAAATATCAATGTCATGAACATGATACTGTAGCCCGCAGGCAGCAAATAACAATGCATTTGGTACTTCCACAACACCTTATTCTAATTGTGATTAGCATCTTATAATGAACAAACGGTGCGATGTTTCATACACGCAAGCATCGCCAACAGGTTGGTTCGAGATTACAGCAGCATATTGATTGAGGAGCGAGACAAAAGGTAAAGAGAGAAAAGAAATAGTGATTAAGATAGATAGAGAGTGGTGGGCATAGGCATGAAGATTTAAAAGGGTTGCAGGAGAAAGAGATAGGGGCAGAGAGATGTTAACACCTGAAAAAGTGAAACTAAACCACATTACTGCGAATCAGCTAAAATTCGCAGTCAATTGGAACTAAAGATAGTCACCTAAAATGATCGATCCCAAAGTTTGAGATGGATCGGATTTTTCGTCTTGATTCAGTAAACATCCCTGTGTAGTATAAGAGTACCATACAGTAGGATACTGTGCATGACAAAACTCCGGTTCTAGATTTGATGCTGGAGCGATTTCCAACGGGGACATCAAAAAACAACCTTTGACCACCTCAGATGGGTCATATTACATAAATTTAATATCGCTAGATCCTGGTAGAGGCATATCCGCAGGAGAATGTTGGTCCAGGCTGTATGCTTGAGTTGTACCAACTGCAAAGATTATCAGGACTATTTACATCAGGGATAGGGTTAAGATGGTCTGCAAAGTTGCGAAAATGTCAAGTTATTAATTTATATACAATTTATAAGAGTGTGTGAGGTAACTTTTCTAAGTTTAGCGAGAAATGAACACAATGATGAACATAAAAGATCATGAACCAATTTGTAGTGAAAAAAGTTGTCATCGGGGCAGCACAGTGCATGAACAATAATGTGGCCATCTTTGTGAGTTGGATCAGGCCCATATTGATGAAGATTGGCAAGTACATGGGAATGTTTACCGACTCTTTATAGTTCGCGATTTTTCGAATGCGATTTTCTCGAAAACAAAAATTCTTATTTTGAACATGCAGGCCTGTGTAATACACACGACGAATATGCTGTGTCGCGTGGACTTGGTCACAGGCGAAGTTCAAGTCGGTTCTTGAAGAAACCAGCTTATGCCACATCCTCTGGTAGCATATGTCTAGGAATGTTCAAGATTGAATATACACGGTTCCCAAAAAATAAGTCGTCCCCCCCCCTGAAATTCAAGGACATTTCGCTGCATAACTTCGCTTAGATTTGGATGATTGGAAAATTTGTAAAAAGTTTTGAAGAGAGGAAACATTTGGCTCTACCACAGAAGTCGTTGCTTTTCAAACAACACCTTTGGCATCAACACACACTCCCTTTTTCCAAAAATGATGTTGTCAGAAAAAGTGGCACTTTACCGTGTTCAAAGGTCTAAAGTAAGAAATTAACAACAAGTTCAACGGATATCAGTATAATGTAAAATATACTGTTACAGTAGTGCAAACACATTCATGTAAGTGTAAATGAAAGCTAGTAATTTCAAGTGGATACGTTTTTATGGATACCCTTTATTCTATAGCATGATGACTTGTAGTTACCAAAGACTTCCATCAGTCGTTTTGCCTTATGTATCATGCAATATGCAGATGCAGCAATAAACATAATTGATTTGGCCTACAGATGGTGGTATAGGGAACTAACTGGGCGAGCTCACAACTAGATGCATATTGCAATTCCATATCCCAATTTCAAATGCCAGCTCACGTGTTATCTTGTTAATTGTATTAATATAAATTACTCTATGTACTTGTAATTACATGGGTAAATTACTAATTGAAGTTTTTACGATGCAGAGTCACTCATGCAGCGTTACTTTATTCACAGCTTATGAATAAAACCATTACCGATTTATAGTCTTCTGCAAATATAGCAGATATCGGTTACATAAATGATATTGCAGCCCGTAGGTAACAAAGAATCACATACTTTCCTGCCGACCTATGGAAAAAGTCAAATTATTTATAAATTGCATTAAATTTTGTAACACGAATGAATTGTAATGACTATGCCAGCGCCAACAGGTTCGTTTACAATTACATAACACATTGAGTGAGAGCGATAGAAGGAGAGGGAACGAAGAGATCTAGGAAGAGAGAGAGAGAGGAGAGAGAGAGAGAGAGAGAGAGAGAGAGGTACGATTATAACATTTTGGGGAAAAAAGAAAATTTGGTTTTGGACCGCCATTTTGAATCTCTACAACCGATTTTCATTTTTCCCCTGGTCGTGTTGATGGTAAAAAATTCCAACGGCAAAGTGGTTTTCAGAGGGGGGACCACTTGGATCCCCTTATGCACCAACGGGAGTGCAGAAGACATTATGCACTGTGTTTTTAGATAAATTTTTATATGGACAATATGTAACTCGGGACAGACAGCTGAGAATATGACTTGGGCAGACCTATATAGATTTTCACGGCATAATGAATTATTTATTATATATAAAGTTTTAAGGTATATATAATTGTCGATTGAAATATTCCACTCCTTTTTATGCAAACAAATATCCACCAACTGGGACGATCTTAAAATTATAAATAGGGAAGGGGCGTCGTGATACGAAGTACCATCATGCCTAGTATGATGTTAGAATCCCCCAGATACTTGATCTCGGTATGACATCAAAATGACGCCATAGTTTAAAGGTTGATGCCGTCGTCAACTTCATGATAGTTTGATATATGGGTATAATGCTTGTCCAAGTACTAATCACTGATTCCATTCATATTACAATCACAGGTTTGTAGTTCCAGACCCGGAAATGTTATTATACACATTATTCTATGGTACTGCTGTAGTTTAGCTTTGGTTTCTGTCTGCATTTGGCTTCGTATGTGAAAAAAATAACTGGTGTCTACAGGTCCGTTCATACTAATACTGCGGTGCGGTTCGGCAACGCAACGCAAGTTTCAAAATATTGACACAGATCATGGCGATGCGATAAAATAAATTCGGCGGCAGCTGGTCTGCGGTGAACTGTAGTGAGGTGCGGCACGGCAACGCACCGAGAAGGTTGTGTAATGTGTTGCGGTGCCGGGAGTGGTGCGGTGAGTTTGCGTGACGACCGCAGTTTCCAAGATGTTTTTATTCTACACATGTAAAATCCAATTTTGACGTCCGTATATTTTATTAGGGGTGGGCAAATGACCACTTTTTCAAAATGAGCAGATTCTATGGCCATTTTGGCTACTAAAAATAAATACAAAACTCATTTAAACACTTTGAAATTGGTTGAAGTATGTTTTATTTTTCTATTGTGAAGGTAATTTTCATATTCGCTGTTGATGGTAAAGCGGCCATCGTGAAAACAAATTTTTTGGGATAAACTCCCATGTTGTCCAAAGAATCAGCACAAACTGGTGCACTTTGTAATAGAAATACGGTATAACACTTTGCACATACTTGATATGAACTATATTAATATGAACTATACCCGACTATTTCAAAACGGGAACCCAGCTGGATTTGATCTGTAGCGGCCGTAATGGCCATTTTTCAATATGAACGCCATTCTTATTTTCATTGCTTCATATCTCGGTTAATATACTGACAGGGGCTTGATCTATGTGTCTATTCATTTGTTCAGGGTCAAGGAATCTACATATGACCCTATGTCGTGTCAGTCGGTTATTTTGTTTTCCAATATGGCACCAATGTACTATACTTTTGTTATAGGTTTGCACAAAATAATGATATCAACTTGATTTCTGTGTACTGATTTTCCTATGTTTTGGGGTTCAAAGAATTCAACTATTACTTTTAAAGGTGCGTGTTCCGATCGTCTTTGGGACCCCCCCTGATTTACCCGGAAGTGGTATCGATTTTGATATCCGATGAAAGACCGTATTTTTCTCATTGTCGTCCTGGAAAAAAAACCGCCGTTTTAGTAGTTAACCATCAATATTAGCACAGTATTGCACAGCAACATGCATTATTGTGTCTACCATCAAAACCGCAAGTTTGTTTCCCACGGTACTTGATGGAGAGGAGGTGCAAGTGCCAGGCTCTCATATCAAGTAGAGAACACAATAGACATAAATCGGAACAAGCACCTTTAACAATAGTGGAGCTATTGTATTTCAATATGGCCGGCGATTTATATTCCAATATCTGTGTTTAAAATAATGATACTGGATTGATTTTTGTGTCTATACATATGTCGTCTGGGCCAACTATACCAATTATGACAATAATATTAATGTAAGCATGTATTTTCTCCAATATTACATGTATTACTATTTAGCATAACACTGAATTCTTATAGAGTACGATATATCCATCGAAGTACTCAGGGCGCCGTTATGGAGCGCCTAAGGTTGTTACAATATAACGAGTAAATCCAGAAGAGAAAAGAAATCGTTATGGTAAGAAATCAGATTTTAGATGTAGTAGGAAACCAAAGTTTTCGGATAAACCTCCGAGGACCGGTATGGACTGGCAATCAAATTCACCTACGGCATTGGCTCTACAAGAAATCGAACCAGAGCCGCGTTGATCAAAGTCGGGTGATCGACTGCTATAAAACCCTATCACCCATAAATCACTTGCTTTAGTGTGATGGTGTATAATGATTTAGTAAAAGAGTCTCATTGGTCAAAAGACCAAACAGAAATTGTATATTAAAAAGACATTAACATTACAATGATATTACACATAAAATGAATATTATCATTAGAGACCGCAGTGGAAGAAGGATTCAAATGCCACTGTGTCACCATAGTCCCGAGTCCATCCCAACAATTCAGTCAGCCTACTGATTGAGAGACTGTTGAAAATGAGCCATCCTCCACCGTATTCTTCAATGATATTGTTCCACTGAATTACATTGTAATAATTAAAGAATATAGGTTTTGTTTTAGCCTCTGCCGTGTGGCGTTTGTGTCATATCACATGGGCGACAGCATTATTTTAAGAAGAACAACGAGGCGCAGCCGAATTGTTTCATGCTAAAACAGTGCTGTAGCCCATGTGATATGAAGATATGGGGGAACGGGTTGGCGTAGCGTATCTTCCCTCGCCTTTCACCAATGAGGTCTCGGGTTCGATTCCCGGCAGGGGCTCGTTCTCGGTGGCTTTATGTGAATTTGGTTTCTCGATCCATACTCGTTCCCGCAGGTTTTCTCCGGGTACTCCGGTTTCCTCCTGCTTCTAAAATCGAGCTTCTTAGCATAAATCTGTTCTGGTATTATGGTTTCTCTGATGTGCTGAGCGCCTTTCATGGCAGCCGCACAGCGCCTTGATCACGTTTACGTGGATATGTCGCGCGTTAAAAATACAAATTATTATTATTATTATTATTATATGACACGATAGATACACTGAGATGCTAAACACAATACATTTATTATCATTCTTTAACACTTTTATTTAAAATAAGACCTTAAATTTTGAAAGTTGGACTCCGCTTAAAGACACTATCAGTGATTTATCAAAAAGAGTCAAAATATTTGAAATTTGCAGGAATAGCTTAAAAGTGAAGGATAGGCCTTGTAGAATTCTCATATGGAATTTTTTTGCAACCGAAGAGTTGACAGAAAAGCAATTTCGTGTTGTAGTAAGTGTCCGTACGGACACTAATGACTAATATATCCGATTTCATCTTTATTAGGTTGCTTCTGGTCCTATCTTGTGTACGGTATGTTAGGATACCTATACTTGTTACAGACATGCAAAAATCTGATTTTTGATAATATTATTTTTTAAAAAAAAAAAAAAAAAAAAGTCCCGAGTCCATCCCAACAATTCAGTCAGCCTACTGATTGAGAGACTGTTGAAAATGAGCCATCCTCCACCGTATTCTTCAATGATATTGTTCCACTGAATTACATTGTAATAATTAAAGAATATAGGTTTTGTTTTAGCCTCTGCCGTGTGGCGTTTGTGTCATATCACATGGGCGACAGCATTATTTTAAGAAGAACAACGAGGCGCAGCCGAATTGTTTCATGCTAAAACAGTGCTGTAGCCCATGTGACATGAAGATATGACACGATAGATACACTGAGATGCTAAACACAATACATTTATTATCATTCTTTAACACTTTTATTCAAAATAAGACCTTAAATTTTGAAAGTTGGACTCCGCTTAAAGACACTAAAAAGAGTCAAAATATTTGAAATTTGCAGGAATAGCTTAAAAGTGAAGGATAGGCCTTGTAGAATTCTCATATGGAATTTTTTTGCAACCGAAGAGTTGACAGAAAAGCAATTTCGTGTTGTAGTAAGTGTCCGTACGGACACTAATGACTAATATATCCGATTTCATCTTTATTAGGTTGCTTCTGGTCCTATCTTGTGTACGGTATGTTAGGATACCTATACTTGTTACAGACATGCAAAAATCTGATTTTTGATAATATTATTTTTTATTTAGCAAATCACTGATAGTGCCTTTAAGGTAACATAATTATTTAATCACAACATAGGCAAATGACCAATGTAAAATTAAAGAGTTCATATTTCTAGCCTTCTTACGCACATATATACATACATAGATGCGTACATAGATACACACATAGATACATACATAGATACATACAGGTATCACACACAATTAATGAAATAGAAACGTATGATTTAAACAAAATCCCAAATGCAAATGACAGAGGATGCTCTTCTGCCCATCCTGTGAGAAAATGATAGAAATCCAATCACGCATACCAACACAAACATCATTTGAATAAAAATTGTCAATAAAAAAGTCGCAGTAAATAGCATTGCTCCAATGTACTGGTTTGATCATGCTTTAAAAGGTAGAATGTCAATCCATTTTGTATCTAGTCTAAAATTACTAGGATTACACAGCTGGCTTTATTACAGTGTGAGTCAAAATGATATATTGTTCCCCGATGAAGCAAAAAATATTTAAAATATTTGTAACCTTTTTAGAATGTCATTATATACTTTATATTAACAAATGTTTACTTCTCAATCACCATGTCAAAAATCCTAATGTTCATGCATTTCATTTTCAAGTTATGGCCTCATTTTTAGAGGGCTCCCAAAATGCCGCGTGTACAAATTTAGTACAGTAAACATGTTAACAGTGTAATTCACAAACCAGGATCCAGAAAAACAAGACAGGCAAAGAACTTTCTTGTTTGTTGCATTTATTCACGATAGAGATATTGAAGCACAAAATTATAATATTTATCATGAAAGAAAATTGTTCCAAAAAAGTCTGACCTTTGACCTTAGGCCAACTAAGGTGTATCACTTAACTTGAAACCTGCGATGGTGTGTATTTTTCAATCTCTTTTTGTTTTGCCTTAGTTAATAGTTAAAAACGAGTTCATTCCAACCTTGAAGAATTCCCATGATTGTTAAACTTAGTCACTTGATGGTAGATCAATCTCTTACACAGGGTTCTGCCAGCTCTAGGAAATCTTATTCCAAACAGCCGTTTTACTTTGTGGGGGGGGGGGCTTTGAGCTACTGAATATTGGGGAGCCATTGCTTTACTTCCTCCTCTGCATAAAGCCTGGCCTGTGTTATACTCATTGGGCATTGGGGCATTTATTGCCATTTATCCACCAGTGTGTAAAGCATACATTAGGTACCCCACATGAAATTTGCGCTTCAAACCAATAGAATCTTGTACAAAGGCAAATCTGAGGGCTTTTATTTAAATGAGTGCAGATATTGATTGCCTGAACCAAATTGAATAATTCAAAGTTTCTACGAAAGCTATTTAAATGTACTTTTGAACTATTTACAATTTTAAGAGCTACTTTGCACAGTTTGACAAGAAAAAAAATCAGATATTTGGTGTACAATCATTTTGACTTACACTGTAGTACGCAAACTCATGCTAAATCAGCCCTTTTTGCCTGGCCACTGGGAAATTTCCACCTCCAACCAGGAGTGAAAAACCACTTCAAACGGGCAAAATCGGCCTCAAAACCGTAAGTTTGCAATTGACCCCTTTTACGCCCATGTCAGTCACGTTTGTGTTCCAGATTTAAACATGTCGCGTATATTGCTGTTGCTCAGCATGTATGGCAGTTGGTTGGCTTGAAGAAGGTGTATCAGTGAAAGAAATCGCTCCACGATTGGGTTGTTCCCTAAATGTTACATTTAATTTGAATTTTCTTTGTCATCTTTGCATTAAAAGGTCAGCAATTATCTGTTAGATTACAAAGATTCCATCTTATTTTTAGTTAAACATCCTTTTAGACAAGGAAATGCCTGTAAGGTAAATTCATTAACCGATGAAAGTCTACCCTGCTTTGCAGGATCACACAAACCAGTACATTGGAGCAATTCTATTTACTGCAACTTTTTACTGACATTTTTTTCATTCGAATGAGGTTCGTGTTGGTATGTGTGATTGGATATTTATCACGTTTTCACAAAATGGGCATGAGAGTGTCTCATGTCATTTGCATTTGTGGTTTTGTTGAAATTGTGTATTTAATTAAGGATAATGTTGAGGGGAACATAGAACTTGTGATACCTGTACGTAGATACATATATAGATACTTACATGCCATATTCATAACGCGCCTAGCCTTTACACAGTTCAAGGTGCACTACGCATAGGCATGGGAAAGTATACAGAGATAATTTCATACAAATGACTGAACTTGTCCACTATGGAAACAGGCAAGTTTTAAAGTTTTTTAACCTTTGTTCAAAGCGGCACTGGCACATTTTCAGAAAATATAAAATTTCTTCAATTTGCTCGCAAATGATAGTCTAGGCCATTGGAAGAATAGTGATACATTATACACATATAAGTAACACACCCAAAAGCAGATAGGGACATTAATAAGAGGCTAAAGACATCCAGGTAGTAATTTGTAGGCTAACTTTAAGAAGAGTTTAAATTTGCCGTAATTTTAATCAACAAATGTGTCTATTTCATGAATATCATAGACTCCTACTCATTGATATCAAAACCACAAAGGTCAGAGCGCTGATTTGCCTTATATATCATGCAACATGCAGATGCAGCGATAAACATAATTGGTTTGACCTTCAGATGGTGGCATAGGGAACTAACTGGGCGAGCTCACAGCTAGATGCATATTGCAATTCCACATTCCAATTTCAAATGCCAACTCACGTGTTCACTTGTTAATTGTAGTAATATACATAATTATATGCACTTATAACTACATGGGTAAACTACTAATGGAAATTATTACGATGCAGAGTCACTCATGAAGCGTTACTTTATTCACAGCTTATGAATAAAACCATTAGCGATTTATAGTCTTCTGCAAATATAGCAGATATCGGTTACATAAACAATATTAAAGCTCGTAGGCAACAGATAACAATGAATCACATAAATCCCTACCGACCCATGGAAAAACTCCAATTATTTATAAATTGCATTAAATTTCGTAACACGAATGAATATTAATAACTATGGAAACCGCCAACAGGTTCGTTTACAATTACATAACACATTGAGTGAGAGCGATAGAAGGAGAGGGAACGGAGAACGCTTGGAAGACAGAGAGAGGGGGGGTGAGATTATAACATTTTGGAAAAAATACTAAACAACTTTACTGCGAAAATGCCAAAAAAAAACACTAGCCTAAACAGGACAAACACGTAAAACGAGACAGAATTGTGAAATGGGTGAAATTCAAAGGTGATTCTTTTTGTGAAAACAAACTCATCGAAGTTGTAATTGGAAACAAACATGTTTCCGTGGTTTTCATTTTTTTTTTATTTAACTGGATTTTTCCTTACAGAATAATTATTAATTAATTAATTAATATGATGTTATACTTGGGCAATAGCATTATCATGCACATAGTAGCCACATGTATAGTTATGCTATTTGCTCTGTTGTTCTCTTTTATTCATATAATTCATTTATTTGTGTAACAATTATTTTTTTCCTCACTTTTCTCATATTGTGCTCCTTTTTCCTTATATTTCATAACAAAACTCTTTCAATATCGTCCGTTATTTCAATATCGGTAAACATGTGTATACCCCTTAATAAATCGCAAATGACTCAAATGAATATACCTATAGAGGGTTAGGAAGCACAGGTTCAGGTTAGTCTCGGCCTGATTTTTAGAAAAAGAAAATCAACCATTTTCAGGAAAACCGAAATTAATTTCTCAAACGTAATGCTAAAACTGCAATGGAAATACATCAAAGAAAATAATTAATACAATTTGGAGTTTTTACCATCAATTTTGTAGGACTAGTTTGAGGACAAAGTAGGTGTAATTCTTTATTCTGGAATAGTACCTGCTATTTTGGAGCTTCGATTTGTAGAATTTCCTGTGTTTCATACAGATATAAATGGTTAAAAGAGCATGAAGAATATAATAAGCAATAAATATACACCGATATATCAAATCTAACATAAAAATGTACGTAGTTTGAGCACAAAGTTAGGATACACTAGCCGAGGCACAGATGAACGTAAATATTTAACACAGAGTGCATAGGCCGATTCATATCACTCTTAGAATATTAATCCCATTTTCAGATAAATAGCGCTATCTATGGTTCCCCGTTTTCGTAAATGTGACGTAGTTCTACATACGTCAACACAGCGTGGGGGAAATAAAAAAAAATAGTTTACCATAACAGTTTTCATATGGACAACAATGTAAATCGGGGCAGACAGCTGAGAATATGACTTGGGCAGACCTATAAAAATTTTCACAGCATAATGCATTATTTATTAAGATTAAATACATTGTCATTTTGCCCTCCTTTTTAAACAAACAAATATCCACCAACCGGGACGGTCTTAAAATTATAAATGGGGAAGGGGCGTCGGGATACGAAAATCCCCCAGATACTTGTTCTTAGTATGACATCAAAATGACGTCATAGTTTACAGGCTGACTCAAAGTTTCCCGAGGAAACCGCCATCAACTTCATAATAGTTTGGTATGTGTATAATGCTTGTCCACGTACTAATCACTGTGGAAATAGCTATCAAATTGATTCCATTCATATAACAAATCACAAGCTTGTAGTAAAGTTCCGGACCCAGTAATTGTATATACATTTTGTCCATGGTACTGCTGTGGCTGGCTTCGTGTGTGTGTGTAAAAAATCAATGGTGTCTAACGCTTTCTTATGATACAGAAATGGTCTAATGCTATATGAAATGTAGTATTACTTTTACGACAGCAAGATTTATGTTATTTCCATATACCAAGTGACACTCGGAGGTGTTTATTTCACTCAATAATGAAATACACGCAAGGTTAGTTCTCTGTTCTTGCCTACAACAAAGGCAATTTTTACTTTTTGTGGATTTGACCGTATCGAGTGATACTGTAACTTACTTTTAGTGGATATCATTAAGAAAATCGCGTAAATTTTGTAAACTAAGAAAGTCAGACCTGGCCGTTCCCTATAGCATAATATATGGCAAATCTTGCCGTCCTGCCCAAAATAGAGACCAGACAAATTTTAAAATGGTCGTATTAACAGTAAAATGTGTTCGTCTTTGCAAAATGCGTTCTAGTGATTCAAAAAAAAAATTATATCGTTGCCCCTCCCAAATATTTGGTTACTAGGTCACTATATAGGTAAGACTGTAAAATGCCAACACTGGATATCAAACCAATATCTAATGAAAGTTGCACTTGTTCAGTACACATTTGAAAAACGTTTGTGTGACTTCAAAACGCACTCACCAGGTGGCCAATGGTTCATAGCGGCTGAACCGTGTTGCATTGTACTACTCCGGCGGTACGTCACTTCCATCTAATGCCGTCGACAACAAACCGAATCACCCAGAATACCATGCGCGGATGGTTAATTAGTTCTTTGTTTTGCTGCATTTTTTTAAAACTTTAGGGTTATAATATGTCAACTTATATAATTTCATTTCTTATGGTTTGGAGTTTTGAGTCAGATTGGCGAATGTAAGACAATAATTCTTGCTATGTGGATTGGCTGTCACAAGTTTGTTTATATTTTGCGCCGTTTTGCCGGATTTTGCTCAACGGAATTATCGTGCCGCTGTACAAAAAAAGTATATATATAAAGAGTACCTAAGTTCCCGGATTACCGGAGTGCCCTATAGAAACCAGTTGTCACAGGAAAGAACCGAGCGGAACCGACCAGCAACCGATGGTTTGGTTTGAAACATTTTGTACTTGTACATGCAGATGTGAAGAACAATTTGTAGCATTTCTTTCCAATCTTGGTCAGAGCAGTTAAGCATTAAAATATTCACATAAATTATCACTGTAATTTCTTTAGATTTAAGCATCGCGATATTACATTCACAGGAGTGTAGGCCCCTTTTTGTAACGCATGATCATTATGAAAATTAGAGTTGAGTGGAAATACTGATTATTTCCAGCTGGCGATCGCATCTCAATGTGCCAGTACTACCATATATACCACAAGGCCCAGGTAAGTTTTAAGCTTAGCAATAACAATGAACAAAATACCCTGTCGGAAAATATTATATTTTAATTAGGGACTATCATCATCCATTTTCCAAAAATATCTTCGAGACTGTTGCTAGCAATCGTTAAAGAACTAGCTCAACTTATTCACACAGATTGTGAAAAAAGATTACTTCCCGGTAAAGTTTGATGCCAATGTACTCAAATGTTAACCTGTGCATTCTAGAACGAAGTGACAATGTGGAAAAGCATTGCAAAACAAGTTTAAAACCCTTTAAACAGTCCCACCAGCCCCACAAACTTAAATCATCATTAAGACAAAAGAAAACGGATTTCCTACATAACAAACAATAGAATGAAGAAACTCGCCATAAAATTGTAATGGACTGACCGAGGTTCGTTCATTTTTCCTCCCGCTGTTCCGTACCAACGGAAATGCAGATTCTAACAATAGATTGCTGTTTTCTTCTAAATCACTTTCTTTGATCACGTAGTCTCTTAAACATTAATTTCCGGTCCCAGTCATGATAGGGTCAAGTTGAATAAGGGCATCGCCCGTGCAAAAATCGAATTGCTGTAATCAGTTCGCATAACGATTCACCAACATGCAACAGAAAGGCAATTCTCAAGTGGTTAGCACTTCATACGTCTTTTGACGGAAGAAAAAGCTAACTGGCTTAATCACTCTTGAGAAGTTGAAATCCGTTTAGTATATATTATCTTCGATGATTAAGTGCTCTACTTTAATTCATTCAACACATGTCCCGCTTATCAATTTCAATGCCGTGCCAAAGAAAGCAACGTGTTAATCCATTTTGAACGCCCTCCCGCTTCATAGTAATGACTCCTCAATTGCACAGTGGTTGTACCATCTTTGTTCGATTGCTGAAATGGATACCTTCACATATCATGTAGCATTTGAATGTCTTGATCGTTTTTCAAAATTTCTGGTTTGAACGCTGATTGAAAACATGGTTTCTACCACCGGATAATTTGCGGTAAAATCCATAAAGGTTTCTTCAAATAAAAATCGCCGTTTAAATTGTAATTAGTGACCATTTTGATTTTTGTAGTGTTTTTTTTATCCCAGCGTGCTCCTGCAGCCGTGCAAATTTATTTTTGAATTTTGACAATTTTTTGGTGTTATTTGCTTGGAAAACTCTCTGTTATTTTGAATTTATATTTTTTACGCATAAAACGTAAAAATAGCAACTTGAAAAACATAATATCTAACGCTTTTCTGATTATGATACAGAAAATGGTCTAATGCTAATTGAAAATGGTATTATTAACTTTTACGACAGCAGATTTAGTTATTTTTCCATATACCAAGTGACACTCGGAGGTGTTTATTTCACTCAATAATGAAATACACGCAAGGTTAGTTCTCTGTTCTTGCCTACAACAAAGGCAATTTTTTAATTTTTGGGATTTGACCGTATCGCTAGTGTACTGTACCTTACTTTTTTAGTGATATCATTAAGAAAATCGCGTAAATTTTGTAACTAAGAAATCAGACCTGGCGTTCCTATGCATATATCTGGCAATCTTGCCCGTCCTGCCCAAATAGAACAGACAAATTTCCGAAATGGTCGTATTAACAGTAAATGTGTTCGTCTTTGCAAAATTCGTTCATTGATTCAAAAAAAATTATAGCGTTGCCCCTCCCAAATATTTGGTTACTAGGTCAAATAATAAGGGTAGACTGTCAAAAATGCCAACACTGGATATCAAACAATATCTAATGAAATTTCACTTGTTCAGTACAACATTTTGAAAACGTTTGTGGGACCTTCAAAACGCAACTCACCATGTGGCCAATGTTTCCAAGCGGTTGAACCGTGTTGCATTGTACTACTCCGGCGGTACGTCACTTCCATCTAATGCCGTCGACAACAAACCGAATCACCCAGATACCATGCGCGGATGGTTAATTAGTTTCTTTGTTTGCTGCATTTTTTTAAAACTTTAGGGTTATCATATGTCAACTTATATAATTTTAAAAAGAAAATTTCTTATGTTTGGAGTTGTGAGGTCAGCTTGTGGCGAATTTAGACAATATTCTTGCTTGTGGCTTGCCTGTCACAAGTTTGTTTATTTAATTTTGCGCCGTTTTTGGGCCGGATTTTGCTCAACGGAATTATCATGCCGCTGTACAAAAAAAGTATATAGATATAAAGAGTACCTAAGTTCCCGGATTACCGGTAGTCCCTATAGAAACCAGTTGTCACAGGACAGAACCGAGCCGGAGACCAAACCAGCAACCGATGGTTCGGTTTGAAACATTTTGTACTTGTACATGCAGATTTGAAGAACAATTTGTAGCATTTCTTTCCAATCTTGGTCAGAGCAGTTAAGCATTAAAATATTCACATAAATTATCACTGTAATTTTCTTTAGATTTAAGCATCGCGATATTACATTCACAGGAGTGTAGGCCCCTTTTTGTAACGCATGATCATTATGAAAATTAGAGTTGAGTGGAAATACTGATTATTTCCAGCTGGCGATCGCATCTCAATGTGCCAGTACTACCATATATACCACAAGGCCCAGGTAAGTTTTAAGCTTAGCAATAACAATGAACAAAATACCCTGTCGGAAAATATTATATTTTAATTAGGGACTATCATCATCCATTTTCCAAAAATATCTTCGAGACTGTTGCTAGCAATCGTTAAAGAACTAGCTCAACTTATTCACACAGATTGTGAAAAAAGATTACTTCCCGGTAAAGTTTGATGCCAATGTACTCAAATGTTAACCTGTGCATTCTAGAACGAAGTGACAATGTGGAAAAGCATTGCAAAACAAGTTTAAAACCCTTTAAACAGTCCCACCAGCCCACAAACTTAAATCATCATTAAGACAAAGAAAACGGATTTCCTACATAACAAACAATAGAATGAAGAAACTCGCCATAAAATTGTAATGGACTGACCGAGGTTCGTTCATTTTTCCTCCCGCTGTTCCGTACCAACGGAAATGCAGATTCTAACAATAGATTGCTGTTTTCTTCTAAATCACTTTCTTTGATCACGTAGTCTCTTAAACATTAATTTCCGGTCCCAGTCATGATAGGGTCAAGTTGAATAAGGGCATCGCCCGTGCAAAAATCGAATTGCTGTAATCAGTTCGCATAACGATTCACCAACATGCAACAGAAAGGCAATTCTCAAGTGGTTAGCACTTCATACGTCTTTTGACGGAAGAAAAAGCTAACTGGCTTAATCACTCTTGAGAAGTTGAAATCCGTTTAGTATATATTATCTTCGATGATTAAGTGCTCTACTTTAATTCATTCAACACATGTCCCGCTTATCAATTTCAATGCCGTGCCAAAGAAAGCAACGTGTTAATCCATTTTGAACGCCCTCCCGCTTCATAGTAATGACTCCTCAATTGCACAGTGGTTGTACCATCTTTGTTCGATTGCTGAAATGGATACCTTCACATATCATGTAGCATTTGAATGTCTTGATCGTTTTTCAAAATTTCTGGTTTGAACGCTGATTGAAAACATGGTTTCTACCACCGGATAATTTGCGGTAAAATCCATAAAGGTTTCTTCAAATAAAAATCGCCGTTTAAATTGTAATTAGTGACCATTTTGATTTTTGTAGTGTTTTTTTTATCCCAGCGTGCTCCTGCAGCCGTGCAAATTTATTTTTGAATTTTGACAATTTTTTGGTGTTATTTGCTTGGAAAACTCTCTGTTATTTTGAATTTATATTTTTTACGCATAAAACGTAAAAATAGCAACTTGAAAAACATAATATCCCATAAGCTAACTAAAATAATACCGTATATGTATGAAAATTGCGTTGGATTTCTACATTTAATTGACCAATCCGCATGCCGGGATTTTTTTTAAACAGCAAAAAGATCAAGTTTAGAGGGTGATTGTTATAGGCATAATATTTAAATGCCACAGGAAGAGACACTAAAATATTGTTTACTTTTACAATGAATCTCGTCTTTCTGCAAATTATTTAGCCCTCGTCTACCTGCAGCCATTTTTGTCGTCAAATGCACCTCAAATCTTTCCCTGAATACTTGTTTCACCCCAATTTTTCAATCAAGAGGAGCCACAATGGCGCTTGAAAATCGGATAGTCCTAACATTTTTGATGAACAAATTAATTTTTCCCTATCCTATAACTGGTGTATTATGGAAATTGGGCAGTTTTGTTGCATGTGAACGTTTATGACGTCAGTGTGATGTAATGCTAGGCCTGTTGGTTCTTTAGTATCCACCCCCCCCCCCAATCCATCACTTTGTGGGATCACCCTGTATATACATTTACCTAACAAGATGGATTGGTTTGTTTTTTGCACGGGGTTTTAGCAAGGCAAACAACTTCGGAAGGGGGTGGCAACCACCCCACCCCTTCGGTTAGGCGAAGGTTTAAGCTTTTCTTGTTCAGTTGGCAGAAATAAGAGGCTGCCCTTGGTAACCTTTCTGACCTATGTGGGTTGTGGTTTTCTATAAACTAAACTACAACAACACAACTTGGCCAAAAGTATTGCCCATGCAGAAAGAAATTCATAATCACCAACTGATTTCAATTATACCATTGTTCTTGACCACACAATGCATATTAAAATCCGAAGTTGTTTTTATCAGCTTTTTCCACAAAATCCGAGAGGGTGGAAAACGTTTAATTTGATTGTCATGTTTCCTAAATATGGCAGATTAGAAGAACTGCGAAAGATAGCTTGCCGATTGAACCCCAGAAGGAAGACAGACACAAAAACAAAATAAATGGCTTCAAACCAGCCGTCATTAATTTACGGTTCATGAGACTTTACTTAAAGTAGTATATACAGTGTACAGAAAATCTTTATTTATTCAGGGTTACTCGGTTAAGTTACACACTGGTCTCTCCCACAGACCCTGAACTAAACATAAATAGCCAAGCCATGTAAAAATACAATAATCATTGAATATAATTTCAAAATCAATAAGAGGCCAAAATAATAACAGAACATAACTCACTCTAGAACATGATATTTGGGGGAAAGTATTATGTTCATAGAAATACTTACACCTTACAATCAGTCGGGAGCATGTTCCAAATTGTACTCCCCCTAAAAATAAGTGTAACGCTGCCTGGTATTCGTTAAAGATGGACTACATAGTGTTGGAAGATTTGACTACGGTATTCTTGGATGACATCATAAATATACATAACTGAGATTTGAAGATAAGATGGGGCATACATTTTTAAGACATTTGAAAACAACCAACAGAAGCTGATTTTTGCCATCTTTTGTCTCGTTTTATCCCAGTTTAAATATCATCAAGAGTCATTAATTGAGGTTCTAATAAGCAGATAAAAGAACACGGGCAAGCCTTGTTTTTGCAGAATTTGAAGAGAGTGTAGGATATTCAATTTTGCATTTAGACCAAACTGGACTGCAATAGTAAAAATCTGGACAAACTAACGCATTGGCTTAACAATTAAGGGGTTTGAATGAAAATAAAACTTAAACTCTACGAATAACACCAATACGCTTAGAAATAATCGATGAATGTAATCAACATTGCTCACACCAAATAAACGTGGGTCAAGACACCTAAGTCTTGAATTTGTCAACTCTTTCTATATCTGCATTATCAATACATCCGATTAATATCACTAACATTTAATTTACGACCTTTCTGTTCAAAGATCATGAATTTGGTTTTCTTTCTGTCAAAGTCAGTTTGGTTGTTTTCAAACCACTGTGCAATCTTAGACAATTATCATTCATATCCAACTGAAGAGTCGTGGGATCTGATACAGTAAGGAGTAATGTATGTCAATCAGCAGACATAACGCACTTACAACTGATACT
This sequence comes from Ophioderma brevispina, assembly GCA_023653785.1. Lineage (NCBI taxonomy): Eukaryota > Metazoa > Echinodermata > Ophiuroidea > Amphilepidida > Ophiodermatidae > Ophioderma > Ophioderma brevispina. The sequence goes on from JAMKCH010016237.1 coordinate 24,902, forward strand.
ATCAGGAAGAGAATTTACATAAATAATACATAATAATGGCCCTAAACTGGATCCTGTGGAATTCCAATATCAATATTTTTAATATTGATGAGTAGAATTGATACACACGCTTGTTTTTCTACCAACAAAATATGAAGAAAACCAATGCAAAGAATTACCCAGTGATACCATAACTTCGAAGAAGTGGTTATGGGAAAAAATCAGAGTGGCTGTGTGGACCGGACATGAGATATAAAAGTCATGAAGCAGTGGTTCTTCGAAAATTCGAAGAAATTCGAGACACTAGAATGCTATTCAATGATAAATCACGTGTTTGCCACTTCATAGTCTTTCACGGAAGAAAGAGCTAACTGGCTTAATCACTCTTGAGAAGTTGAAAATCCGGTTAGTATATATATAATTCTCGATGATTTAAGTGATCTACTTTATCATTCAAACACCTGTCCCGCTTAGCATTTCAATGCCGTGCCAAAGAAAAGCACGTGTTAATCCATTTTGACGCCCTCACGCTGCATAGTAAGGACACTCTCAAGTGCACAGTGGTTGTACAATTGGTCGATGCTGGAAGAATGGATACTTCACATTAAGGTTAGCATTTGAGGCTTGATCGTTTTCAAAATTTCTGTTTGAACGCTGATTGAACATGGTTTCTAACACAGGAATAATTGGTAAAAATCCATAAAGGTCTTCAAATAAAATCGCCCCGTTAATTGTAATTAGAAAAAAAACAACTGTCCCTTTTGAATTTTTTGTAGTGTTTTTATCCCAGGCGTAGCCTCCTGCAGCCGGGCAAAATTTATTTTTGATATTTGACAATTTTTGGTGGTATTTGCTTGGAAAAATCGGTTATATTTGAATTATATTTTTACGGAATTAAAAACGTTAAAAATAGCAACGTGAAAAAACAAATATCCATAAGCTACTAAAATAAACCGTAATTTATGAGAATTGCGTTGGATTTTACATTAATTGACCAATCGCGGCCGGATTTTTTTTTAAACAGCAAAAAGATCAAGTGTTTAGGTGTTGTTATAGGCATAAATTTAAATGACCCACCGTAGAGAACTAAATATATTGTTACTTTACAATGAATCTCAGTTTTCTGATAAATGATTTAGCCCTCGTCTACCTGAGCCATTTTTGTAGCAAATGAACCTCAATCTTTCTGAAAAGTGTTTAACCCTCCTTTTCAATCAAGAGGAAGCCAACAATGGCGTGAAAATCGGATAGTCCTAACATTTTTGATGACAAATTAATTTTCCCTATCCTATACTGTGTTTTATGGAAAATAGGCAGTTTTGTTGACATGTGAACGTTTGACGTCATTCTGATGTACTTCTAGGCCTGTTGGTTCTTAGATCCAACCCCCCCCCAATCCATCACTTTGGGATCACCCTGGACCTTTACCTATACAAAGATGGATGGGTTGTTTTTTGGGCACGGGGGTTGTAGCAAGGCAAACAAATCTGAAGGGTGTGGCAACCACCACCCCTTAGGTAGCGAAGGTTAAGATTTTATTGTTCAGTTGGCAGAAATAAGAGGCTGCCTTGGTACCTTTCTGACCTAGAGTGGTATGTGGTTTCATAAGTACTACAAACACTGGCCAAAAGTATTGCAACATGCAGAAAACGAACTTCATAATCACCAATGATTTCAAATTATACCATGGATTCTTGACCACACAATGCATATTAAAATCCGAAGTTGTGTTATACAGATGTGATTCACAAAATCCAAGAGGGTGGAAACGTTTGATTTAATTGATTGTCATGTTCCCCTAAATAGGCAATTAAATGAACTGAAAAGATAACTGGCCGATTGAACCCCAGAAGGAATCAGACACAAAAACAAAAATAAATGGAATTCAAAACAGTCGCTCAATTAATTTGTGACGGGTTCATTAGAATGTACTCTAAAGTAGTAGTTAGTAAGTAGTAGTAAAATCTTTTATTCAGGTTTACTCGGTTCAGTTACAAAAACTGGTCTTCCCACGAGACCCTGACGAATAAATAAATATACAAAAGCCAAGTAAAATACAAAATAATACATTTGAATAATAATTCAATAATCAATAAGAGGTACAAAATAGAACAGAATCACTCAGAAACATGAGATTGAAAGTATTTATGTCATAAAAAAATTCACTTACATCAGCGCGGAGCATGTTCCAAATTGTACTCCCCCTAAAAATAGGGTCGCTTGCTTGGTATTATGTTAAAAGATAGGAATACAAGAGTGTTGGAAGATTGACTCGGTACTCTTGGAATGAACATCAGAAATATTACATAAAATGAGATGAAAGATAGAGATGGGGCATAATTTTTAGACATTTGAAAACAACCCCAAAGAAAGCTGATTTTGCAATCTTTTGTCCAGTTTATCCCAGTTTAAAGTAGTATCAAGTCAATAATTGAGGTTCTAATATCAGCAGAAAAAGAACACGAGCAAGCTTGTTTTGCAGGAATTTGAAGAGAGTTAGGATATTTCAATTTTGCAGTTAGACCAAACTGGACTGCACTAGTTAAAAATAGGAAAAACAAAGCATGGATACATATTGAGGGTGTTTGAAGGAAGATTAAACTTAACTCTACGAATAACACCGACGCGTTTGAAATAATTGATGATTGTAAGCAACATGCTCACACCAAGATAAAAGTGGGTGAAAGACAACACCTAAGTACTTGAATTGTCCCCAACTCTTTTTATATCTGCATTATCATAATAGATTAATATCACTAAATTTATTTACGACATTTCTTGTTCCAAAGATCATGAATTGTTTTCTTTTTTTCAAAGTCAGTTGGCATTGTTTAAACCACTGTGCAATCTAGACAAATTATCATCATATCCAACTGGAGCTGGGATCTGATACAGTAAAGAGTAATGTAGTGTCATCAGTATACATAACGCACTTACAATTGATACTATCAGGAAGAGAATTTACATAAATAATAACTAATAATGGCCCTAAAATTGATCCCTGTGGAATTCCAATATCAATATTTTTAATATTAGATGAAGTAGAATTGATACACACTGCTTGTGTTCTACCACAAAGATATGAAGAAAACCAATGCAAAGAATTACCAGTGATACCATAACTTCGAAGAAGTGTTTATGGGAAAAAATCAGAGTGGCTGTGTGGACCGGAAATGAGATATAAAGTCAATGGAAGACAGTGGTCTTCGAAAAATTCGAGAAATTCAGAGACACTAGAAATGCTATTCAAATGATAAATCACGTGATTTACGTAAATCATGTCTAATTACGCGTGCACATTGCCTGATAAAGAGCACAATGTCAACGGTGCGATTAAACCGTTGTTTTAAAGTTATCACGTGACATTTATCTTGCCATTAAATTCCCTGAGTCCAACGGCGATGAACGTGCTCCCATCTTTTCTTGACATTATCTCATTTCCGGTCCATACAACCACTTCGATTTTGCCCTAAACATTTTCAGTAGACCCTGACAAACCCGTAAAGTTCATTTAGCGACTATTATGCAGTCTTTTTGACGTTCCTGTGCCCGTATTTCTTATGGAGTACAATCGGCACGTTATCATTAGCCAGCTCCTTTAACCCGCCATATTTAGGGATCATGACAACCAAATTAAACGGTTTTTTTCGCACTTCTTGATTCTGGGAAACAGCATCTGTTTATGAATCAAAATTTTTGGCAATAGTTACGTAATGTGTAATAAGAAACTCCTGGTACAATTTTAAATTAATTTTTATTATAAATTGCTTTTCTGCATGTTGCAATACTTTTGACCAGTGTGTGTATATATAAAGTTAACAAAACATACACAGTAAATCTCAAACACTATTTTTAGAGGGTTAATATTCAGCACGCTAACCATCTTTCTGGTGTATTGCTCATTTTAGTGAAGTAGATAAGTCATAATTTTCACCAAGATCGTGCACTTCTGGACAAAAGCATGAAACTTGGCACAAACCTTCCTTGGGGTATGTAAAGCAATTTCAGAAGGGGTGCCCTAAAAATTCGACCACAACAATGACGTCATAGGCCACGCCCCTTTTTAATACATATTTCGTAGTAATGTTAAATAATTACTTTGAATAATCATATCAAGTTTGGTATCAAATTAAAGCTTGAGACATGTGGAGTGTTAAAATGATCTAAATATTTGAATATTTGGTAAATAGAGGTCAGATTGGGGTCATTATAAGGTCATACGATACCATTGACCAGTTTTGTGGCTGATAATTGTAGTTAAGGTTTGGTGTCAAAGTGTCAAAATCAAAATGTGATATCTCATTGGTCACTCCAATGGGTTATGTTGAGAAAATTGCATGTGAGAAGCACTACAACTACTTTACTGCAATAATAATGTCCATAACCACGACCCTTGTTTTATTAGTACAGTAATCGTAACTTGAGATTTCATGTATAAATTGGCATTTAAATTATACAATTAATATTCACTTGCGAATCTTATTTTCAGGTTATTGATAGGCCAGTCAAATTAGGAAAACATAATGACTTATAACTAATTGCAACATAATCTATTTCTCCAGAATTGTATTGCGAAAACCTTTAAGAACAACATATCAAAAGTTTACCAAAGAGTAGTAGAATATGTATGGGGCAAGGTTTATACAGGGTATAATACAGGGTATTTTGTTGCATAATTATAATGCAAATGTGACTGGGGCTAAGTGAAGTCACTAACTATAACTCTAATTCTATATTGATTTCTCAAACAATGAATCTAGTGCTAATTCAAAAAAGACGTACACAAGATGATGGTCAAACAGAAGAAAAGTCAATCCACTGGACATTACAAAAAAGCTTGTATTATTTGTTCAAAATTATCTGGCAATTTGGAATAATGAACACAACGTTGGATGAAAATGAGGATGGTGTCAGGAGTTCTATTGGATACCCAGATATTGGGTAGGATTTCTGGAAGGGACCTTGTAACAATTGAGGCTATACAGAAGTACCCAACAAACTAGTTCACAGAATACCTCCATTAAAACAAGAGAATATAGGAGAATACCTGAAGGACAGGCATTTCTTTTCTATGTTCAAAACTGTAGAAAATCACATCCAGGAACTCAGGAACAACATAATGAATTAAATCTCTTAAAGAAAAAGACAAAACTGAACAAAACAAAAACAATGAAAGAGCAGATTTTGAGAATTTCCTTGGTGACTCTCAACAGCAGTATAGAACACACTGCTTGGCATCCACATATAAATGGCTTTGTACTGTGGAACAGGCACAGGATTAGCAACATAGCACGTGACAAGGACCTGGCGCAACCATCAAGTTTCAGCACTTATACTTGGGCAAAGCTTCAACGGAATGCTTTGCAGATCAGATCACAAATACTTTTGATGGATCCTTTCTCTAGGTTTGGAGACTGTAAATGATGTAACCTTGGTCAAGGGGGTCTAAATTATTTCACCACCGACCGGTTTAGTGCTACAGCCTTCATTGTTATTCGGAAATATAATTGAAAAGTCAAGAGGAATGCAATATGTTACAAACATTCAGTGCATAAAGGGACATCTTGAACAAGACTAAAGATAAAAAAAAAAAAAAAAAAAAACAGGCATTTCTTTTCTATGTTCAAAACTGTAGAAAATCACATCCAGGAACTCAGGAACAACATAATGAATTAAATCTCTTAAAGAAAAAGACAAAACTGAACAAAACAAAAACAATGAAAGAGCAGATTTTGAGAATTTCCTTGGTGACTCTCAACAGCAGTATAGAACACACTGCTTGGCATCCACATATAAATGGCTTTGTACTGTGGAACAGGCACAGGATTAGCAACATTCTTGATGGATCGTGTAAGAAGCCGGTTTAGCCTTATTTGAAACTTCTAATTCAAATCTGAAAGCTGGCACGTGACAAGGACCTGGCGCAACCATCAAGTTTCAGCACTTATACTTGGATCCTTTCTCTAGGTTTGGAGACTGTAAATGATGTAACCTTGGTCAAGGGGGTCTAAATTATTTCACCACCGACCGGTTTAGTGCTACAGCCTTCATTGTTATTCGGAAATATAATTGAAAAGTCAAGAGGAATGCAATATGTTACAAACATTCAGTGCATAAAGGGACATCTTGTAACAAGACTACAGATGATGACAAAAGAGCCAAACCTTCCAATACTGTGATATCATATAGTGCTTGTTTGATGTGATATTGACGTGCACTCGCTATCACCAGGACTTTCGTGCTATATTACAGAGTGATTGGAACTGTATGGATTCAATTAAATGCATTTGAAATTGTTTTCCGGAAAATGTCAGAGGGGATTTTGAGACATCTGGGGTATCAAAAAAACAACACTATGATAAAGTTTCTCCCGGCATGTACATCAAAATGATCCGGGCTCTTAGAAGCTATGGTTGTACTGTAAGATACTGCTCCGGACGTTGACACACCCGAAAGTTATAATTGTAGACCTTGCTACCTTTTGATTTCTTTTCAACTACTCTTAAGTCCGACATCATCTTTGTCCTTGATGTCCTGTCCGGTATATTTTGTCTCGTCTGTGCCCCTTCCCCCTTATTTTATTTATTTTTTTAGTATTTAAGCCATATCTCTTATAACTTTTCAATTTTACCCTTTTGTAGGGGGGACTGCAACCTCGCGCCTCGCGTTTAGCAGTGTCTCGTCCCTTCACCCATTAGCATTCTAAAGTACTGCTTGGATTGTGTTTTCTGTAATATTATCACCTATATATCACCTATATTCTGTCATTACTTTCTAGTGTAGGCTGTATGTACGGATTCAAGATGTGACAATAGTGTAGGTGTATGATATTTGCATTTTTTTTGCTAAGGGAAGCTTTTTTGGTGTCATTGGAAAGAGTAGACCTCCAGGTATCAGAAAAGTATTTGTCGCATTTTTTCTGAAAGGTATGGCCGCCATCTGGATTCAAAATGGCCGCCATTTCGAAAATAATTTTCCCCATAACTTTGGTTCTTTGGCAACATTGGGAGTAAATTTGGTGGCCAAACTATGTTTTAACTACCTGGGAGTTCAAAAATATGATCAATTAAACCGAGTCTAACAAAGCTGTGCTTGGCAACACCCCTCACACCGTGGGGGGGCGATCAGTTTGTAAGGGCCGCTGCCTCTACCCAGTCCCCCTTTGAGATTTTCTATATTAAGGGATTATGATTTGGATTTTTATGGGTCATTAGATAGAGTAGACAGCAGTGTATCAGGAAAAAGTATTGTGCATTTTTCTTGAAAAGCATTTGGCGCACTTGGATTTCAAATGGCAGCTACTTTCCAAAAGATTTTGCTTCTTTAACTTTGGTTCTGAAGGACAACATAGAACCATGGAAAGTCAAATTTGCGTCACCAAACCTGTTTTCCAATACAATGGGTGTTCAAAACAAAAAATATGATAGTTTACTACTCTGACAATCTGTGCTGGGAATAACCATCACCCATGGTGGCGGGGGGGGGGGGGGGGAGGGCATAATTTTACAGGCCCCTACCCTCGGTCCCCCTTTGAGATTTTTTCAATAAGGGTAGTTGATTTGGTGTTTGGACTTTTATACCCATGTATAGCTTGGTCTCCTCTATCAGGAAATGTCACATACCAACATTCCACTTATGACGTCTCCATGACGTCATATGTGTGCTTACAAATGCAGCCACGGGAAACCATATTGCTGATAGACCAAAATGGTAGACACATAGGGTGATCTTTGCCAGGTTTACAGCTCAAAATGTTTATGCAAAAACAAATATGTTTTCCTAAACAATGAGTTAGAATTCTATATCCTCGTCATATAAAAAAAATATTTCATGACAATCCGGGAAAGGAGATGGGTCATTATCTTTACTTCAAGGATTGAATGCAATACATGTCTACACCAAACGCGTATTGACAAGAAAGAAGCCCTTTAGTCTTTAACATATTTCAACATGTGTGCTTTTATGCCCTCATAGAGGTTGGTATGCGCTCATAAAATATTAAATTTCTTCCATGGGTGAAGCAGGACCAGTTCAGTGTCATGAAGAAGTCAACTTTGTTACTGGGATCTTACTATCCTGTGAGTGTACCAATCTCAGGAAGTCTGCAAAAAAATGATCCACCCACCAGTGTCCGATTAAGAAGTACACGTTGTTACTAGCTGAATCTTTTTCAACTCTTTCTAGGGCATAAATCATCATCAATGTGTCGGCCTCATTTGTGCTCACAACTGTGGTAGCTTGTATTCATGGAGTTTATTGGAACATCTCAACATGCAGTGTGTTACCAGTGACTATGGTTTCTTGCTTCATCCTTTATTATATTTTGTCGCCATATACAGAGTAAGGCCATCCTTTGTCTTATTGCACATCTTAAACTTGCCGGCATATATTAGTGCTTATACTAACCGCCGTGCTACTAATATATAACAGAAACCTCTACAGTTTGATATTGGAGAAACTGGTTGGCTGCATCTTCTAGTACTAGCTCCCTGCCCTTGGTCTCAGGCGTATGAAATTTCTCCTAATGAAGGCCATGTGACATGCTGAAGAGGCCATTGAATTTTTGATGCTTATTTAATATCCCTAAAATAGTTGAAAAAGATCATCCTAGTAACAAGTGTAATCTTAACCAGGACACTTAGGTGGGTGATCATATTTTGTGTCAGATTTTCCCGAGATTGGTACAATCACAGGGATAGTCAGAGGTTACAAGTTCATCTCACAGAAGTGTGCAGCTTAAACCCCATGATAAATTGCTTCAAGGAGGCTCCTGCATTGCTGCCGTTCATGCAATAATCTGGACAGACATCACAGGTGCCCCTCAAAGCTCCACCTAAATCTCCGTGAGCCCTACAATCTGATGGACAGCACTCCAGCCACTGCGAAATCAGGTGGTTGCGTCATCTGGGAACGGAGGACAACGGGGTGATCAGTGACTGGCTCCCCCCCCCCACCCCCCCCCCCACCCTTGTGTTTAATTGTGTGGCGGTGATTTGAATCAAGCGGGTTGGATGGTCTGGCTGCGCCAACGGTCTTGCCCTTCTTCACTTAGAAGAGGCTGGGCTGGGTTAGAGGGTGCACTTGTTGCAGGTATGGCCTCAAGATCTGGAGGGTGGATTGGGCTAATTGGGGAAGGGACCACCGCTGCTGCCTTTCCATCTGGCACCGGGGTGAGGAGGGGTCATCAAGGCTTCCGATCAAACTCCCTTGGAGCGCCTCTGTCTGTGGTCATGACCGGCTTGTATGGCAGTGAGGCTTGGTCGCAGCTACTTGTCGGTGGCACCTCAGGTCAGGTATCGTGCACAGGTATTCTTCGAGGCTAAAGCCGCCTTGCTGGATCATCATGGGGTGCTAGTCCAACCGCCCTGCGCACAGCCTCCCCCATGGCTTGGTCTACAGCGCTGCTGAATATGACGCCCCAGATGATGCAATAGCTCTCGTTCAAGAAGGCTGGACACGGTGCTAGCGAGACCATGGGAACCACCATTGCTGGCTGCCTTCGTCCCCCTTAATCTGGGTTTCTGCCAGTGCCTTTCGGGCATTGCGCCTGCGGATACTTGGGCGGGGGCATCGCATGCATAGGCATGATGACTGTCAAGGAGTCATAACGATGGCGGACAGGGACTGACGCTCTCGTCGACACTTTTGTTGACGCGATGTGGACTATCCGGTTCCATTCGACATCTTGCCAGACATGGAGCACTGCCTTCTGGATGATTGGCCCGGAACGATTGCTGTCACGCCTGTGCGAGGCTCCGCCTGGTGGCGGTTCTTGCACGCGGGGGGGGGGGGGGGTCACCTTGAGCCGGATTTGGGAAGGGGTCAGGTACTTCGGCAGCGGTGTGCGCCTGTCGGTGTGGCTCTCCGTCGCGGGGTGCAGATCGCGTACTCAGTGGATGCCCGCCTTGTTCACCAGTGGACAGATAAAACCTAATTTAGCCTGCTGCTCATCGTCAAAGAAGGATGTAAAGTAGTGGTGTGGCAAGATAGGGTGCTATTTAAAGTTATGATGAAAGCTCCAGCTCGCATCGTTTCACCAATCATGACCCTTATTATATAAAATGTCAAAGGGGGAATAGGGCGGAGGAGGCGACGTAACAACGATCACCCCACCACACTACCACCTTCACCATCGATGAGGGATGTTGAAAAGGACAGCTTGGTCAGACTAGGTTAATTATCACATTTTTGAACTCCCAGGTATTAAAAACATAGGTTTGGCCACCTAATTTGACTTCCAATGTTGCTCAGAACCAAATTATGGGCAAAATCCTTTGGAATTGGCGGCCATATTGATACCAAGATGGCGCAGACGTTTTTCAGAAAAACAGCGACCAATACAGTTTTGATACATGAATGTTTATTAATCCAATGACACCAAAAAAGCATTGAAATGATACGACCACCTAACTAGAGAAAAAAATCTCAAAGGGGGAGGTATGGGCAACGGCCCGTCGTCGTAACGTCGTAATAAACGATTTCCCCTCCCCCCACCCCCCCCCCTTATGGGCGGGGGTGTTACAAAGCAGGTTAATTATCATATTCCTTTGAAACTCCCAGGTATTGAAAACATAGGTACCGCCACCAAATTTGACTTCCCAATTGTTGCTCAGAACCAAAGATCTAGGTCAATCCTTTGGAAAAATGGCGGCCCATTTTGAAATCAAGATGGCGGCCAACGCCTTTTCAGAAAAAAATTGCGACCAATACTTTTCTGATACCTGGATGTATACTCTATTCAATTGTGATAACCCAAAAAAGCATCCCTTAGCAAAAAAATGCAAATATACAAACATCCTACCACTATTCTTGAAAAAGATTGATTTCAGTTAACATAGTTCGATTTTATTCATTTGTAACAACCAAATAGTTTTCTTGACATAATTTATGATGATTCTATATATAAGCGTTTATCATCTGTTTTTTGTATACATGTTTTGTAAGAGCAAAAAAAATCTGAAATCTGAAATATCCAAGGTAAGTAGAGAACTGCTGCAGTATGGCTCAGGAAATTACCTTATTGTTTAATGAACTGCAAGTGGCTTGCCACTCGACACAGGATTTTTTTTTGGACTTCGGGTGCCTTGTCATGAAAAGGTTCAAGTGGACTGGGGACCCAGAACTTTTAATTATTCAGGTTTTGGAATTTGAACAATTATATTTGAAGTAGACTCTGACAGAAGGATTGGACCTTGAAAAATAAATTATAACCGCAGTTTTGGTTTGCATTGACAAGTCACCCCCACCCCCCCCTCGGATTTGTACACACAAAAAAGTGTACTTTCTGAGTTATTCATGTTTTAGTAACTGTCCTTTTTGCAAAACATTATTTCCTTAACAGATCTGTACACACTCGGGTCGATACGTGAACAAAAACAAAACAATACAAAAACCAAAGCTGTATCAGCTTTAGGGTTAAATTTCCCAATGGATAACAGTTGTGGACGCACGTTGTAGAATATTTCCATTTGTACATCCTCAACAACGAAATGCAATTTAATTTCTTAGTAAGAGCACAGATTCTTAAAAAAGCAAAAAGTTCAAACAAAAGTTTTCAATTTCAAAGTTGCAATTTCTGTTTTAAATACACAGAAAGTAGTTGTACGAATGTGCTTCTAGTGTCATTTTGGGATTATACGGCTTGCAAAATGCACTTTTTGTAATTCAAACAATCTAATTATTTGTGAAAAAATTGAATAGGCCTATTTGTTCATGAAACTACATAGTTATTACCTTGGATATGAAACAAAAATCAAGTTTTGGATAATTTATATTTTTTACAATGTCGAAATTGTTTGACATAATTACGGGAGTGCCCTTTATTGTATGCATGCGGGGGAATTTTGATACCAAATTTGGTGAATGAAAATTTGATATCAAATGAACTCCAATGACCTTTAATACCTATAATGACCCCAAATGCTAAGACACCCTATTAAAAGTATCTTTAAGACAAGTCTTTATGTTCGAGGCCCTTAATTGATACCACCACATGGTAGGTTTCAAAGGAATTTCCAATTTGAACTTAATGAAGATATGACATAAAGGGGGAGGGCATATGACGTCTAATGAGGGGCCGATTTTTGGGCACCCTTCTAAGTGTGCTTTGTACACCCCAAGCAATTGTCTGTGCCAATTATATGCTTCTTGGCCCAGACGTGACCGATTTTTATGATTATCTACTACACTATTTGAAACATGCTCATTATAGAAAGCCCGAGTAACTTAGACTTCATGAAACAATAAATGTAAGGACTACAAAGTAGTTGGTAGATTTTACCTTAAAGGTTAGTGTTATATTAACCGCCATTTTGTGATTAAACGTATTATTTTGATTTGTCAATTTTATTTGAGAAAATATTTCTCACGGGAAAAGTACTTTGTTTATGATGTTGTTTGTGCAAACTTGATCATGCACCTGTTATTTACATCAAGCAAGAGATGAGTGGGATTCCCGGAATGCTAAACTTAGAATATGAGTCAACTTATTTATGCATTGAGATCAAAACAGATTGCAAAATTTGGGGATTTATTATGATGTTATTTATGTAAGATGGTGCAATGCAGATGATGTCATTAATGTGAGACCCCATTGGTCAGCTAGTGCAAGGTTATGTTTATGCATGATGATGCTGTAATTATTATTATTAGAGATAAGGGAATCTAATTGTGAAATCCTTATATAAGGAGAGATTAGGAAGGCCAGCAGTAGTAATCAGGAGCTATACAGTATAGTTAAAGCTAGTTTTAATCTACAATAATGGTAGATTTGTGCTTTACATAGTGCCATGATTTATAATTGACAGCTGAACTGTCTGCTGTCGTCTTTAAGCCAAACAAGCTTCAATTTTGGAATCAAGAAGGGATTCCAGTTTGTGGTCCTAAATGAGACATAAGCAGGAGACCGATGGTAGTTATAGTAGAATACCTGGGATTGTAGCAGAATATTAGTGTGTCGAGGGAAAAAACCCGTTTCGTCTTGAACTTGAGGACAAAATTACCTTCAATTACGGAGAAAGATTCCCATCGATTTCTTACCTGGAATATTTTGCTGCTGTTCATTTTGGATACTTCGCTGAGAGGACATAGCCGTTGAAAATGAACGTTCTTTTAAAACTCTGGACATAGTGGAACACTAATTAGTATAAATATCTAGAAAACTTTAAGTGTAATAATGTAACATTGTTTTGGACATATCCAAATCTTGAAACCAACTGATCAAGATATTAATCTGTGTTAAAGTATAAATTCAGATCAAATTGTGCACAATGTCTTTGTTGTGTTTTTTAATGGGTATTCTGACCTTTGAGGTCCACGAGACGTTGTTCGAATCTCTAACAAAAAATAGATATCTTGACCCATTTTGTACATTTTTTTTTCATGGCGATCTTCTCAAGGTTAGCGTTGATGCTTGAAAAGAAATAAGAATGTTTTAGCTGCGCTTTGACTCTCAAACTTTTGAATTTAGGTTACCATCTTAAGTAGATTCATTTAATACACCAAAGAAATATTTAAAAATCGCTGGGTCTTCCTTTAACCCCGTCTACGCTCTACTTTTTTGTTGTTTTGGTGGTGGTTGCCACCTCCCCCCCCCCACCCCCCTTTCAAGGTTTTTTTCCCCCTGCTTGCAAAATCCCCTTTTTTGGTGCCCAAATTATTTAAGTCATGCAACGCTCCTTTTCATCCAGAAACAAACATCCATCGGGTATAGGTAAGCTCAGGGTGATTCCCAAGTGATGGATGGAGGGTGGCAACCACCCCCCCCCCTTCGGTAGACGAAGTACCAACAGCCTAACACAACGCAGGAACATCACTTGATTTTTGGTACCAAAAGATTGCTATGGTCTCCTCCTTCCATCGATACTGAAATGGTACAACCATACTTAGAAATTACGTCACATGGACGTCATTAAACTTCGATGGTGGTCACCAAAACTGCCAATTTCCCTAAACACACAACAGTGAAACATCAATTTTTCGCCAAAAAGGTTAGGTAAATCAGATTTTCATGCGGTTTTGACTTTACTTGATGGGAATGACTAATTTTATATAATGACCCAGCATTTTAGAGCT
>JAMKCH010016238.1:0-35789 GCA_023653785.1 Ophioderma brevispina
TATTTGCTGCGCGTCATAAAAATCGGGGTTTTTTTTGCACTGCCATTTTGAATCTGTATTTATACCGATATTCATTTTTTTCCTGTTAGTGTTGTGTGGTCGTGTTGATATACCCCATCAATGACCACAAGTTAGGTAAAAATTCCAACGTGGTTTTTAGGGGGTCCACTTAAAAACCCTTATGCACCAACGGGAGTGCAGAAAATTTATGCATGCACTTAAAAGTGTTATAACCCCACGGACTTAGAAAATCCTGACAAAGATCACTGTCCTCAAGCAAGGTGCCTTTCATTAATGCAGACATGTTTTAAGGTACAGTCACACAGAAGATAGCTCCCGACCCGAACCTCTTCCCGACTACACAAGACCTCAATTTTTTTCAAAATCGGCTACAGTCTTGTTCAAACTTGCAAAATTTGCCATTTTCATCCCGACCAGGGATGATTAGTCTGCGAGTTTCCCCGTCGTCAACGAGACAAGGGATGCTGCTAAAGGTATAGTATAGTATAGTCACACAGAAGACAGCTCCCGACCCAACCACTTCCCGACTACACAAGACCGCATTTTCTTCAAAATCGGCTACAGTCTTGTTCAAACTTGCAAAATTTACAATTTTTATCCCGACCAGGGATGATTAATAGTCTGCGAGTATCACCGTCGTCAACGAGACAAGGGATGCTGAAACGCCGAGCAGTAGGCGACAGCATCATGGAATCAACAAGATCCAGCATGTTTAATTGGCGACGCCACTTGTTCAGTCCCCGATTAGTCGCCGACCTTGAAACGACGGCACAATTAGTTGTGACATGTCGCTGTCAAGACTGCTCGTCGATTGGTCTCCGAGTTGTTGACGCCAAGAAAGGTCCCGTCACATGAAGACAACCCGCGACGCGACCCAACCTCTTCCCAACTACACAAGGCCACATTTCTTTCCAAATCGGCTGCAGTCTTGTTCAAATTACAAGACAAGAGATGCTCAATCGCCGAGCAGTAGGCGATCAAGCATGTCACTTGTTCAGTTCTCAATCAGTCGCAGACCTTAACACGACAGCACAAGTTGCTGTCAAGACTGCAGGTCGGCGACTTATCTTCTGTAGTCGCCGAGTTTAGTCGCCGATTCAACATGTCCAGTTGGCTTGCATTTTCCCTCCCGCTTGGAGCAGACTCAATGCCGACCACTTTCCAACTGCACACAACCACTCATGATGCGCACCAACTCGTCGGCTACCGCTTCCAAACCGCTCATGTGTTCAAGCCGACCTTCCCGATTCCTAAACCCGCTACGATTTTTTTAAGCTGCAAGAAAAAATAGTGGCGGGTTTTTTCAAATTTGCCACGTGCTCCCGACCACACAAGACTGCAGATGACTGTACAGGACAGCCCCAGACTTGGCCAAAACTACACCTGAAAAAGGAAAATTACTCACGATTTTTGAAAAAATGGCCAATCGGCACCAGTCTTGAGCAGTCTGGAAGCGGTTTTCTAGCAAATAATGGGTAAGACTACAGACAACTGCACAGAACAGGCCCAGACCTTGCCAGAACTACACATGAAAAAGAAAAACTGCTCACGATTTTCGAAAATTGGCCAATCGGCACCAGTCTGGAGCAGTCTGGAAGTGGTTTTCTAGCAAAAAATCGGCTGTGTGACGGAGCCTTAAAGGTACAGTCACATAGAAGACAGCCCGCGACGCGACACAACCTCTTCCCAACTACACAAGACCACATTTTTTTCAAAATCAGCCGCAGTCTGATTCAAACATACAAAATTTACAAGACAAGAGATGCTCAATCGCCAAGCAGTAGGCGACAGCATCATAAAATCAATAAGATCAAGCATGGCACTTGGTCAGTTCCCAATCAGTCGCAGACCTTAACACGACAGCACAAGTTGCTGTCAAGACTGCAAGTCGGCGACTTATCTTCTGTAGTCGTCGAGTTTAGTCGCCGATATATTGTCCAGTTTGCTTGCATCTTCTCTTCCGCTTGGAGCAGACTCATTGCCGACCACTTTCCAACTGCACACAACCACTCATGATGCGCGCCAACCCATCGGTCACCGCTTTCAAACTGCTCATGTGTTCAAGCCGAAAAAAAATAGTGGCGGTTTTTTTTTTCAAATTTGCCACGTGCTACCGACCACACAGGACTGCAGAAGACTGTACAGGACAGTCCCAGACTTGGACAAAACTACACCTGAAAAAGGAAAATTACTCACGATTTTTCAAAATGGCCAATCGGCATTGAGCAGTCTTGAGCAGTCTGGAAGTGGTTTTCTAGCAAATAATCGGTAAGACTACAGAAGATTGTACAGAACAGTCCCAGACAGTGCCAAAACTACACATGAAAAAGAAAACCTGCTCACGATTTTCGAAAATTGGCCAATCGGCACCAGTCTTGAGCAGTCTGGAAGTGGTTTTCTAGCAAATAATCGGCTTTGTTTCTGTTTCTGTTGAGATACTGCGTAACGTTCCTTGGTGGAGCCAAACACGCAGGGTTGGAGTGCGCACGAATAGAGTATGCTAATCTTGACGCATGTGACTTAAGACAGCAGACTTGAAGTTGCAGGGATCTTGTACTTGTATTATTGAGTATGGCAGGTTGTTCCAGTCTACGACTGTCCTAGTAAAGTAGCTAAATTTGTAGCAGTCTTTATTACTCCGTATTATTTGGTAAGCATCCGGGTGAGTGTGCCGCGATTGACGCAGAATTGGCTGTAGCAAACGATCCACCGGCAAAGCCAGCAGTCCCTGCCTGGCCTTATTAAGTATAGTAAATCTGGTAGCTGTTCTCCTTTGCTGAAGAGTATTCCAGTCTAGGTCCTTGACTATTTGAGTAATACTGACAGTTTTGCTGTATGTATTTGTGACAAACCGTGCAGCCCGTTTTTGGACTTTCAACTTTCTGTATGAGTTCATTTTGGTAGGATCCCAGACTGAGTTGGAGTACTCGAGAAGTGGTCTGACAAGACTAATGTAGGTTGTGTTTTTTATGGGTTTGGAACAAGAGTAAAGATTGCGACGTAGGAAACCCAGAGTGCGGTTAGCTGATGCTGTAATGTTGTTAATATGTGGTGCCCATGATAAGTTATTTGAGATAGTAACCCCAAGATAACTATGTTGTTTGGTTTCTTCAAGAGTATATTTAAATAATTTTGGATTGCGCCGGTGGGTAAGTCTCATAGTGAAACATTTTTAACATTAAATGACATTTGCCAGTCCTCCTGCCATTTCTGAAGGGTATTCAAGTCTTCTTGTAAGGGGGCGTGATCAAGATCGTTGAGGATTTGGCGGAATACGACACAATCGTCCGCAAATAAACGGACTTGGGAATGAAGGTTGTCTGGGAGGTCATTAATATATGCCAAAAAGAGTAGGGGACCAAGCACCGTGCCTTGGGGTACGCCAGAAACAACATCTGCCAAGGCCGAATGCTCACCACCGACAACGACTCTCTGGGCACGGTACTTGAGAAAATTTGAGATCCAAGTCAAGAGGTTATTATTGATGCCATAATATTGAAGTTTAAGCAAATGCCGGTTGTGGGGGACGGTGTCGAAGGCTTTAGAAAAGTCCATAATGATCATATCAGTTTGAGATTTATTGTTGAGGGAAAGAGCCAGGTCATTTATGGTGAGAATGAGTTGGGATTCACATGAGTGTTTATTTCTAAAACCATGTTGCTTATCGGAAAGGATGGAATAATTGTCAAAGTGATCCATAATTTGGGAATGTATGATGTGCTCAAGGGTTTACTGCAAATCGAGGTAAGAGAAACAGGACGATAATTGCTGGGGTCAGTACGGTCACCTTTTTTAAATATGGGGGAAATATTAGCACGCAGCCAGGAAGACGGTATCTCACCAGTGTCCAAGGATTTCTGAAATATAGTAACAAGGGCCGGGGCTATTTCCTCAGCAGCAACCTTTAGAATTCTGGCTGGGATACCGTCTGGACCACTGGCTTTGTGAGGATTAAGGTCCGAAAGCAACAGAAATCCGAAAGTCAGGAATGGTGGGAAAATGGCTGTCAGGTAAGTAGGGTAAACTGTCTTTCTCCTGTGTGAAAACTGATGAAAAATTGTGTGTTGAGGATATTGGCTTTAGCAGAATTATTTGACTCTAGAGTGCCACGGTTTTTAAGTGAGGGTATGCCAATCGTGTCATTCTTTAGGCACTTAATGTATGTCCAAAATTTTTTGAATGACTCAGAACAAATGGAATTAATGAAATTCCTGTAAGAAGATCTAGTTTCTTTCTGAGCAACTTTACGCAAGTCATGGAAATGCCTAAGTGAATCATGATTGGGGCTCTTCTTGAAGGAATTAAACGCCCTTTGTATTCTTCTTAGAAGACGCTTAACCTTCCTATTAATCCAGGGAGTTATGTTCCTTCTGTTTGTATTACGAGTAGGAACATGGCTGTCAATAACAGAATTAATTTTATCAACAAACTCGCCATAAAGGCTATCCACAGAACACTGAGAAATGTCTCTGTTGGAAAGTGAATCACTGAAATTTTTCAGCTCAGATTTCATTGAATGGAAATCGGCCTTACTCCAGATGAAAACCCGACGGGGTTTTTGTTTGGCTATAGAAGGTTTGACATTGACAGTAACAATAGGGATGCTGTCATGATCCGAGATGCCTGGGATCACACAAGAACTGTCAACCAAGCTACTATTGTTGGTTAGAAAAATATCCAAAATATTGTTGATTCTGGTGGGTTGACGAACCATTTGCCCTAAACCAAAATCAGCAAATAAATCTAAAAGATACCGGGAGACAACACCATACTGAGGATTGGGTTTAACTGAAGAGCTTTCCAAGTCAATGTCTGGAAGGTTAAAATCTCCCCCACCCATACCTGACCCCCCTCTATCACACTTTCTAATTTTGTTGAGAGAAGTACGGAGGTGGTCAAGATGCTCAGTGGTGTTGCTATAAAAGGGACCAATTGTTATTTGTCTAGCACCTTGGATTTGAATAGTGGCCCACACAGCTTCACAATTGCTATCCAAATCAGTACGATGGGTGACCAAAAGGTCATTTCTAAATGCAAGACAGACCCCTCCCCCCCCCCCTTTGGTCCCAAAATCACGATCCTTCCTGATTACCGAGTAATCGGGAGGGAATAATTATTCATTGCTACTAATGCTAGAATCCAGATGTGTTTCACAACCAATTATGACATCCGGTGCATGCTGATTTAAACAACAGGCAAGGTCAGCGGCTTTAGACCGTAGACCTTCAAAATTCACAACCATAACTTTGAGTTTTTGTCTATTACTCTTGTTATTCTCCCAGTTCTTATCTTTGACATTTGTTGGTGAGGATGCAGCAATAGGAGAGCTATTGAGCCTTTACGCAAGAAACCTTATCAGCTGCTATGCTAGCATGATTACAATTTCAGCTTAAAAAGTCTCTGGAAGTAAACCATTTTTTCAAATCCCCAAAATTTGGCCAGTTTATCAAATAGAGGTCTATCACCTCACTCATGCATAACCTATAACAAAAGGGGTTAGTTCCCATAGTATTCGTCATTCAGATCAATTTAATACCCGACTCAAAGTACTTGTGCGATTCAAACTGTGACCCATACTTTTATGCATACGTATCCAACATGCATGTCGTTTTAGATTTAGAAAGTATCCAGAAATTTGGAATGGACTTTGCCATTCCCGGCAAGATGGCCGCTAATCCGAAAGGTGGAAGACCTCTATAGCAAATTTGATTGATTTCAATAGTCACACTCACCTACGTTAGGTAACAAACGGCCTTGTAGAATAGCCAGTACAGTAATTAGGTACAAAAGCATCATATCTGAGCAAATTTTACACCAACTAGCAAACACGTTACAAAATGCAAAATTGTGACGTAATTAACGTCAGCGAAAAATTTTCCCCTCCAAGCTCCATCAACTTGAAACTTATAAAAGTTATTTCGATTTAATATTGAAAGCATGCAGTATCATATAGCAATGCCACATAGAGCTTTGAATGTACACAGCCTGCATTTGAGATCAATGCGGAAGTTCCATGTGTTTATGATCTTGAACTTTGAACAATAGTGCTTTGTCACGGGTCAATTGATCTTTTTTGGTTTTGCCTACTATCTAATTTTCCTGGGCAAATTAAAACATTCATCTTCACGCTAGCAATCAAAGGCGAAGTTAGTAGCCCGGGTTAGTAGCAGATCGGAGCCAAAACATTTGCCCTATTCCCAAAGAGCATCGGTACAAGCACTGGCAAATACGGACACAAAGAAAATACACTGATAATAAAAAGGAAAAAGCGATAGTGACAAATGTCAGTGAATTTGTAAGCATATTCACTGATTTCTCTTATCAGTGAATGTGTAAGCACATACTGCAAAAATTGTGTCTGGAGATATGACTCGAAGAATAAGTGACTTGTTTAAAGTCACTTTTTCAAAATTGTGGACAGGACATGAAGAAAGATAGGGTAAAGTGGGATGGACCCACCCCCTTATAACTTTTAACTGGAGATGGTAGAAGTGATTTTTCTATTGCTACTTGAAAGAACATTATTCAACAACTGTAATTCAGTTATTAACGGAGGTAGCGTCCTTAACGTCAAAGAAATATTTAAATTTAAAATTTTCAACACGTTTTCTTCTTTATGCCAGTAACACTTTAAAATATCCCTATTTTCTCTTGAGCCTCGGTCTGGAGATTGTTACCATGGCAACATATGGTACTGACATTAACCATGTGTCAGTTTTGTACCATATTCCTAGCTTACATCTAATTCCAAAATGGCTGGATAGTATGTGTGATCTGGGGTAATATGGACCTCCTATATTCCCATGTAGAAACTTTATGGGACGGGGCAATATGGACCATGTGAGGTCCATATTAACCCGCCCCTATTGCAAATACGGGGAGGTCCATATTGCCGACGCATGGGGTAATATGGACCCTTTGCAAAAAAAAAGTTTAAAAGCCTATATCTTTTATTTGGTTAGAGATGAATTAATATCTTTTGGTCTTTACCTACCAATGAACCAAAGCTTTCAATTGATAATGAAAAGTCATTAAAGAATAAAATAAAATTCTTGGAAATTACGATCTCGCTTAAGGGGTCCATATTACCCCCACTTTACCCTATGTCCTATCTGCTCCTATAATTTAAGGTATGGCTTAAAGCCACTATCTGCGATTTCTTCCAAATATAAACAAATCGTGCCCTCCTATTTGTCATCAAAGTCCTTTTTTTGCACTATTTTGTTGGAAATTGTTGTAGTAAAGACCCCTGAAAGTGGCTTAAAGCTAACACATCGTTTTTGGCAAGAAATGGCAACTTTTATTCATTGTTTATTAAATAAATGTCGGTATCCCGACTTTTATTACTAAACAAAACAGTCATAATCGGCATCTTCAAGATCACTTCAAAATGCTTCAGTGTCTGTTTTTTCACAAAGAACAGTATAGTAATTTAAGGTGTTGATATGACCTACATTAGCAATTTAGAAACAAAAAGGGTATTTTGAATTTGGAAACAAAATTGATTGTGACTTAATCATTTTAATGTCTTGTCGCTAGTCATATCTTAAATATTAAGCCGTGTCCATCCAAAAGCCTGTCTAAAAGCAAGACATGACTTGTCTCAAGTCTAAGGACACGGCTAAAAGTCATGCATAACCAGTTTCTGTACGCCTTAAAATTCGATTTGTTGCAGTTGGCACCCACCTGGTGATTAAGTTTCCAATATATCACCTTGAAGGGGGTGTCCCCCCTGACTTTATCAGTATTTTCCCAAAAAACGCGCCGAAAAGTTGCACAATAGCGCGTACCGCCTATTCAAATGGCCACCATTGTTTTATGAAAACTGGCTATTGTATTTTTCACTTATAGAATAGGAATTTTTTATTCCAGACTAAAGGAAATAAAAGTTCTATCTCCTGAAGTGGGCTTAAACATTTAAGTGTCCAGATGCGCCGGTAGGAGGCAATGTTTTGTTAAATGTACTCAAATTGCCCAATAGATGGGGTAAGAATGCGATAATATTTTGAGAGCACCAAACAGAGATTCATTGACATTTGGTGTAATTGTCTGAACCTGATCTAACTATGATGGGCGGGTGGTTATACCCGCTCCGGGGGACATAATCAGAATAAAAAGCACCCCTGCACCCCTTTTTGGACCTAATAAGAACTATTTTTCCGCAATTTTCTCTCGTACTTCTGGATTATTGCAGACCACTCAACACTTGTTGACTCCGGGAAGGAAGCTGTCTAAGGCAGTGTAGCGGGGACCCACTGGTCAAAAAGTCGCTTGAGAAAAGGATTGGACCCTGGCCTCAGACGATATACGAATTTTGACCTCAGCATATGGGTCGTACAGTATCTTTGATTACCCCAAAAGTGCTGTTGTAAAATTATCTTTTTCTTGTCCGGTGATGTGGTGGTGCTATAACGTGAAGCGTAGAAAAAGGCTAAATGAAAAGTAGCTAAGAAACCGGTATTAGGGGTAGGGGTATCATATAACATATCGGAGTTTATTGTATATCATAAGCGATTTAGACGTTGCCCCATATCAGAATAATGAGATTAGTATCTATATCTTGTGTCGAAAAAATGCAACTAAAATAAAAAAAATAGGCGGAAGAAATTAATCACAAATTATCAAATGATCTCACAAATAGGGTGCTTATTATTCTTCACAAAGTGTTGAATTTATTCAAGATTTATCTGCTTTACGTCTGGTGAATGGATTTTCTATTATATTAGTCCTTGTAATGTTTTGTTTATTTTATCCATAAGCAATAATATGTTTTTAATAGACTATGTTTACCTGTTACATCCACGGTGGGGGGGGGGGGGTCCATATTTAAATCTCTAATTAATTATTATAATACATTTAAGATTTTCCTATTGTTTCCTTTTAAGCTTGCTGTAAACAAAGGTGGTGATACAAAGTTTTGTCTGTGCTTGATTACTTCAGATTGCAAATTATTCGTAATAACTTTGAGATGTAGTGGCAGCGGGATGGGTGTATGGAGCAAATTAACCACGGTTCAAGGAATTGGCCCAATCCATCCACCCCAACAGGAAATAGCAACAAACGCTAAATAGCTAAATTAGGACAAAATATCGAAATGACCTCTAAAAAATAGGTTGCTTATTCGATGCCGCCTTACTTCAGATTGGCAATGATTCGTATAATTTGGAGATGGCAGTGGCATCGGGAGGGGGATAATGAGAAAAATACCACGGTTCAAGGAAAATTTGTCCTTCCATCCACCCCACCTCAATCACCCTCCCCCAAGAAGAAATAGCACAACGCCGAAATAGCTTCTTGCAAACTTATAAATAGCAATGTAATGCGCCACAAAGATCCAAATCTTCTAAGTTAATTGCTAAGCAGATCTGCATAATTTATTTGTTTAACACCATTGATTCTGCATACACCATGTAGTTTTAGTACAAGTTAGCAACAGGGAAGAAAGAAGTCGATATGATTAACAATTGTGATAGTTAGCCGTATAAGAAAATGATGTTACCTTGCTTAAAACATGCTTCGTTGCCACAGCAATTGTTCACAACCCAAACCACGGGGCCACATGTTTAACGTGTGTATATTTCTGTCGTGATTTTGAGGTTGGCTGGTCATTTATCAGAATTCGAACATCTTGTCCTACCTTTTCTCTCTCTCTCTTATAAGACCCCCATCGAGAAGATGAAGAGTACAGTCTGGTTTCACAAAATAACATCTTTAACAAACTCACTGCACAGAATGGGTGCTCGCCACAGACCGTAATGATCGACGGCACTTGCCCTGTGCTACTTAGATGCAGAGTCATGCTTGCCTGTAGGTAAGATCACCCATGCCAAGAAGCTTGATTCAGTATTAAATGCCTCCCCGGCTTATTACAGAATGCCTCCGTCCACCACTCAACGGAAAACTATACATCCTAGCAGGAATTGCTCCACCAGACATCCCGTCGTAGCTTAGCGAGCATGCAAGAGCTAGCGGCAAGTATCTCAATGTGAAGCACCCTATCTGTACAGATACCTGCTGCCAACCCGCCTTAATCTAGAGAGAGTTTCTTCACAAAGTCCCTCTGAAACAGTCTCTAAGGACTGAAGAGAGTCGCCTTGGGAAAGACAGACTTGCCATCAACCAAGCAACATCTAATTGGTATTTTGAACCTGGGTGAGCATCTCCCACCTGAGCTGACTCCTCTTGGGCTGAATGGCGATGCCTCAAGAGCTTGAGAACCAGAATTGGCCGATCTAAGGTCTTGCAGAAGTGGGGGGCTACCTGGATGCAGATCAGGACACTAACCTGTGGTTGTGGAAAAGCACCACAGACAATGGAAAATATCTTGGTCTGCCCACTGTTGGAGCAACAATACACAAAGCAGCCAGACATTGCAACCATCTCTGGCTGGATCATTGAGAAGCACAGAGTTTGGACATGATAAGAAGAAGATCTGATGCTAGCAGTGTAAGGGTAAAGAGGTGTACGTAATATGGCCCCCGTGGCATTATGGACCCTTATAACTTTTTAAAACGAGGATGGTAGGATGTCCTTGCTATTGCTACGTGAGATACCCATCATGCAACAACTATACATTATAATGCATTAGTTTTTCAGCTATAAACGAAGTAGTGTCCGGAAAATCAAAGACCATTCATTTAAACATTTCCATTTTCTCTCTTGAGCCTCGGTCTGGAGTTTGTTACCATAAGCAATATAGTCACTGACATTATCCATGTTGAGTACATGTATCAACTTCGTAGCTTAACTCTAATTCCAAACGGCTCCAGGCTGTATGGAATACTTTGTGTACGTTTGATCTGGATGGACCACCCCTAATTCCGTGTAGAACCTTGGGGGCAATATATAAAACGGACCACGTGTCGAAAAGCAACTCGTTATGACATTTTTAACTTTGCCAACCGTGGATCTATGTGAGGTCTACATTCCCCCGCCTCTCTTGCACACAACGAGTTGTCATATTGCCCTACCAGGGGTAATAATGGACACTTCTGAAAACAATTTTTTCCGAAAGGCAAAGCTTTCAATTGGTAATAGGATTGCCTTAGCAATGAGCGACTTGTACTCGTAAATGGAATACAGTCTTCTTTTTACGTATGAAGGCGCACTAAATGTGTTGATTTGGTGGAGCCAGCTCACTGTTGATTGTTGGGGTTTGAAAGTCATCATCCACCGTGGCGGAAAGTCCACAGGGCACTCATTGAGAAGGTGATCTTGCAGTCTGTGATGTGGAGAACCACATTGACGACTGGAGATGTCGCAGCCCCCATCGGTGCATATTGCTCTTAAACGACCGTCTCATGTGCGAATCCTTTTTCAAGTGACCCATTCCTTGCGTGGAAGATTGCTAACAGGAGCGAATCCTGTCACAGGTGTGAGAGGAATTGGTTCTTGGTCTTGGGGTATCTAGCCAAGTAGTGTTCCATGTCTTAAGATGTTGAATGGGGACTGGAGAATTTAGCGGCGGGTCGACGAAGCGCAGTCTGTTTCTGCCGAGCTGGTGTGATTCTTTGACAGTATTAATGCATCAGGTGCTTGTTGTCCCAACAGAGCCATTGTTCACCATTTTATGTGTGTGATGTTCTCTCTTCCGAGCACTGCAGGTGCCATGCCTGAAAGCACTTGTAGAAACTCGGATGGAGTGGGACGAAGGCAGCCAGTATGGTTCTCATAGTGCCTCGTTGAAAACGTGTCCAGCTTTTTTGTATGAGCAGCTATTGCACCATGTGGTGGGGCGGGCATATTCAGCTACCGCTGTAGACTAGAGCCAGTGCGGTGGTGCATCGATTGATGGACTATCACCCCATGAAGTCCAGCAAGTCGGCACAGGAGGTTGTTTTTTTCGACATACCTTTGTACATACTGAATCGAGATGCTGGCCGATAAGTAAGCTGACGATCAGCTTCCTCCCGATTAAGTGTGTAGGATTGTAGGCAGAGGCGCTCCATTTAGTTTGATTTGGGAGCTGGCGATAAGCCCCTTTGGTGTTCAAATGAAGAGGCAGTAAGCAGTTGGTCTTAGCTTCACACTCAAGCTGAGTCTTCAGTTCTTGAGATATGCTGCAAAGTATGGCCATATCTGCAGTAAGTATACTTTATACTTCATTCCATTTCTGTCCAAGTTAAGAAGGGCAATTAAGATCCATGGCGTAGCCATATTGTCTAGATGTTGATTGGGTAAGTCGCTGATATACAAGTTAATCTTGCATGGGAGC
Organism: Ophioderma brevispina; assembly: GCA_023653785.1. Lineage (NCBI taxonomy): Eukaryota > Metazoa > Echinodermata > Ophiuroidea > Amphilepidida > Ophiodermatidae > Ophioderma > Ophioderma brevispina. The sequence continues at coordinate 12,236 of JAMKCH010016238.1, forward strand.
CAATACTGATCCTTGTGGGGTGGACTCAGTTCTCAGACGATGCAGTCGACTGCTCTGTCCAGTGTCCATCACTGGTCTAGTGGTCTTGAGAATAAACCTACGGTTTGCAAGCATGTTACATATTATGAATTTAACAATTTACGATCGGATCCGGAAGGGGTCCTGCGTAAGCTTGAGTGTCAAGCACTTGGTGCCACCACGTGTCATATGCTGCGAGGTCCCACCACGATGGACGCCTGTCCTTACACAAAACAACGCTTTTCAAGCTTTCCTAACTTGGTCGTCTTAGATTGCTTGTCCCCAGTCTTCAGGGTTTGGTTGCCGACATATTTTTTTTAGGCGATCTAATATAATTCCAAAACTAAGTTATGTCCCATAATCGATATAAAGTCGGCCACGAGAATCTGCTTGCGTTTCGAAGTTCTTTTTTCCATTTCTTTGTGCTGATTTTCTATTGGTCCCCTTTTGTTGGCACGCATGATGCTATTTTATTTTGGCTTAGGTATATGTCCTTCTTCTTTCCTTCTGCACGCCTTTTGTGTTTTGGGGTAGAACATTGTGGACGATACCGTCCCTTCCTTTTATTTATCTGCTTGCAAGGCACATGTTCATTAACCACAATTGGCGATGCCCTCTCTAAATGAAGTTTAATCCTTGGTCTTATCTTTCTGGCTTGTTGTTTAGGAAGTCTTCGGTGATTTTCTTGCACATAATTTGTAGGCTTGCTTATTGAAATTTTAACTGCATAGGTACACTGTCCTTGGACTTGGTATGGTTCTATCTTGGGTTTTTTGGCCGTGATAAACTACGTTGATCATGGTGCAGAGGTAGATTTTGGTTACCTTAGATGGTCCTGGTGGGGAAGCATAGATCAAGGTATTCTCGTACCATCGGTGTCTTCTTCTGGTAGGAAGGTGACAATTTGGTCCCTGTTAAAATCATCAACAATTGTCAGGATGCTGTCTGAGGCACCATGTTTTCAATATTTCTCATACTCAGTCCATGTTATATTGGGGGATGTGAATCAACCACCTAAATAAGATATGACGATGTTCACAGCGTTTTGTTGAATTTTTACAAGTCTTTGCATGCAAAAGATGAAGATCTTCTTTTTCACATTGGGGCCTGTTGTAATGCTAACAAATATATAATTTTCAGTTCCTCCAATACTCGGCACCATGGTTTTTTCACTACAATCGTAATAAGATCAGGCCTCTTGATACGGGGAATGGAGTCGTCGATAGCTATGAAAACACTTCTTCCTTTCCGATCATTTCTTTCATTTCTGGTCACGGGTGTAGTGGCTGAGAAAATCTCAGCATTATTGTTAATCTTCGTTACCCAGGTTCTGTTCCTATGACAATGTCTGGTATGGCTCAGCTATAAGACAAGCAACTCTGCACCTTAATTTCCTTTTGATTGATTTGTGATAATGATGGGCGAGGTCACATGATACATTTAGGTTTTGGCTTTTTGTCTGAAGCCTCTTGAGAGCGAGACCAGTTTGTGCTGGTGTATACTGGGTATTTTACTTTGTGGGACTGGTTTTTGATCTTTATACTGACTCCCTCGGTGTTAAGTACTTGTAACATGGATAGGCCAGGCTCATTTGGTAATCATTGAGGGTCGCGGACGCTCACGGTGGATCTCAGCGACCATTTTTTTTAATTAACAACAGACCATGTGTTCTCCCCATTTTTTCAAGATCAAGGGTTCAACTTTCTTAAAGCAATAACAGCACTTGTTTTGAAGAGCGCCCCAATCCCCCCCCCCCAAAAAAAATTGTATAGTTAAGTTGCATTGGCAATTGGCTAGTAAGCTTGGTAAGCTTGATGCCTATGTGTCGTCGACAAGAAGGACTTTTTTATTTAGGAAAAATTAATATCGTATCCCGATAATAATTCAGAGGCTACTGGAAACATCCTTCCAATATGAAATAGATAAGAAATAGCACCATGTACGTATTATCATCCATTAGTTGTTCAGTTGGTTCAGGTAAGTCAAGTTAGAGGTCAATATCGTGAGGTGGCACTATATTTCACAATGAACAGACAGAAATTTGGCATTTCTAGCTCCGCCGTTAACCCTTGTCTGGGGTGGGGGTTATCACCCCTAGTGAACTTTGCTCTGATGTGCTGAAATGCCAAAAGCTTCGTAAAAAGCTTCCGGGTAATCCTTTCCTCATCCTTTCAGGACATTTTAGCGGGAAAAATGTGACGGTAGCGCCTCTCCGGGGTTAGGGTATGCCGTCAAACGTCGAAGAGTAGGGAGTGGTTGCCAAAAAAGAATATTTGATGGTACATTTTTAAAATAGTATGCACAGTATGGGCTCTAAAACTCTATGTTTATAAACTAGTCAATTGCTCATCTACGCTCATCTATATTATTTGTTCTGCTGGTTCAGGGAAGTCAGTTAAGGACATTTTCACAGTGGACAGACAGTTTGGCCGTTTTTCCAGTTCCGCCATTATAAGTTACAATCGAGGATCCCGATTCTAATTAAAAAATCGCTTCTTTTACGACGTTGAGATAAAAATCCTATTTTATTTTGTAAAAATTAAACAATTATTTTGCAACTTACGCAACATCTCACCATTTTCCTGATTAACCCAATTGGAGTGGCAAGGAAGTTTTAACAAAGATTTACTTGGATAATAAAACAGTTGCTTAATTAAAAAGGAAAATTCAAGTTTAGGCAAAACGTGACGTTAGTAATTTTTGGTTTGAATCTTATAGGGCTAAAGAATGTTTTGCTTTGATTTAGGAGCGCAAAATGTCACCCCTTTTGGTCGACCATTTGATTTTACAGAGTATTTTAACAGGGCACCAATAAAACTTTACCCAAATGAAAGTGATAGTTCCCGTCCCCCCCTTTTATCCGTAATCACGGAAAATCATGTGGGATTTTATTAATCATAAAGTGGGTAAATAGAGCATCTTACCTGGATCTTTTGTTAATTTTCGTTTGAGTGGTTCTCAACATATGGTCCACTAAACATAGTCAGCAAAACAGAATTGTCCACGGAGCATCATTTTTCTTAGGCAATGAAATCCCCAATGCCCAAATCGAGCAATTCGTGGTTCTACCCCGCCCTGAATAAGCCAAAAACTGCTATTCGCACAACTACTGCCATGCAAGGATTCAGATTAAATTAAAGCTTATAGATTAATTTTAATCTAAAAGATTTTTAATTTTAAATCTAAAAAAATGATGGTCCTAATTATATTCTCTTTGGATTTAGTTAATCCATGTAATTTACAGTGCAGTGGGCCATAATCTTAAAAAACCTTCACCCCAAATGTAACATTTATTGCAGGCCGATGCTCATTACACTTCTTTATGATAAAATCAAATCCACAGATATCAAATTAAAAAAAAAAAAGGGAAAATATCACTTTCATTTTGGTAAGTTTTTTATTGGGTCACCCTGTGGGCTTACAAAATCACATTTTTAGCACATCAAAATTGTGGACATCGTTAGCCATATCCAGCTCACTCTTATTTCCCAGACTGAAAAACGCCTCCTTTCGCGTGTCTGAAAACACTGTCTGAAAACATTGTTAAATTTTTGGGACAACCCGACATGACACCAGTTCGCGCAAACACAAAGAAAAACAGGAGTGATCATTTGGTGTAAGAGTTTGGTAGCTGCCGCGCGCCTGCGCAAGTTAATTTGCTGAGTACATTGGGGGGGGGGGGCTTTCGATACCATGTAATATCATGGACAAGAGCTGAAATGCCAGCGGAAGCTATGAGGTAAACAAAACAAGTGGATTTCCGTGTTTGACCGACGATCAGCAATGGGTGCACAAATTACCGCGGCATAGTGCTTTGTTTTATGTTTATTGGTAATCGAATATATAACTGCTATCTTACAATGGTTTTGTAGAACCTTTTGGTGTATAAAATGTGCCTCATCGGGGTTGTAATTAGCTCCAACTAGCCAAGTTAAAATCAAGGTAAGCATGATTGAAAGCCACCCATCCAGCTCAGCATTGGCAATTGCCTCGGGTGCAATTGACATTCAGTGCATTGCAATAATTAGCATCATCATGTCTGCAAAGCCTTTAGGCTTTGCCATGGTTATGCCGGTCGCCCTATTCCTATGCCCATCATCTTCAATGGGTCAATGGCTGCATTTACAATTCGTATTTTATCATTTTATGTTCTGATTATTAAAATAATAAAGGGGCCATTTCGTGATCCACATCCTCGTCCCCGAAGATTTTGAGATTTTCATATCATCACTAGTACTATCAGAACCATTGGCCTTAGTAATCCATGTGTACCAAATCTTACGTGCAATTTGGTCGCATCTGCCAAGAGTATTCTCTATTTTGTACTTTCTGTCTGTTCCGTAAACGGACAGAAATTACAAGCACAATAATGGGAACCGGGGAAACAGCAATTTGCCTCAAAACACAAAAACGCAAACGGGAAATTCCGGGATCAGCTCAATTTGGGGAATAAGCTTTTCTCACGGATATCTAGTGATCAGTGAATAAAAGAGGAGGTGCTGAAATCACGAAATGCACCTTTAACGCCTCCATGTTCACGATTCACACATGCACACTCAGCTCACCGCACAGACACATTTTTTTTAATAAAGGTGTCTTTCGTGATTCCAGCACCATTCTGCATTGATCAGTCTGGATATGCTTGAGCAAAGCTTATTCTCAAACATTGTGAGCTGATCCCGATCTTGCGGTTTTGTTCATGCACCAAACCAACAAAGACCAGACTACAACCAGACCAAACACCAGACAACACCCTGGCAAGCTCATCTACGATCGCATAAGACCAAAAAGAACACCTATCTCTTCATTCACTCTACTACCATGGACTTACCAGAATGGAAATTACCCTCCCCGACCCTCAGTACAGCTACTTCATTGCGTTTTTTAAAACTCAGTTGAGCTCATTGCGCATAAGCTCACTTTAAACAATTTAGTGCATCCAGCCACTTCCAGCGTTACCTGTACAGTACGGGACAGCCACACCAGGTGATTTACAGTAGCTGACAGATACGATACAGATGTTTTAAAATGAGCAAGTTACTCATTTCCCTCCCACGGTCCCATAGCCACATGCGCTGGGTAATTTCTGTCCGTTTACAGGGAACAGAAAATACAAAATTGCGAATTTCTTACAGATGGTACCGAATTTGCACGTAATATTGGCACACATGGTTTGATGACTAAACTACTAAGCTAACCGTTTCAATGATATAAAATCTCAACATTTGTTATGTAACATCGGGGGACGAGGCTGTGGATTCACGAAATGCCCCTTTAAATGGGCATTTCGTTCGTGATCCACAGCCGTGTCCCTGACCTAAGGCCCTGGCTAAAAAAAACTTTGGAGATTTCCTGAATAGTTTCTGCACCTTTATGGTTAACATCATAATCCATGTTACCTAATCTTAGTTACGTGCAAAATCGGTCATATGTAGAAATTCATAATTTTTTTATTTTCTGTCCCGCCCATCATTAAGGGATTAGCAGCGATAAGCGAGAGAAGCGCAAAATGTGGGAAATGCATAAATTTTAATTATAAATCAGGATAAGTTTGTACATGTACATTCCATATGTATGTATAACTGATGTTGAAACAAACCACCAAATAGTGAAAACAAAATGAAGTATTGAGGATATTTGTCCCATATGTACTGTTTCCCGCAAATAGACAAACAAGCGACAGCATCTCAAGCGCACTAAACAGCTGATGCGGTTTAAACACCATTACAAAATAACCAAAGATCAATTTAATATTTGGTGTTTGAGGTCCAACTGTATTGATCTTGTTGCACAATATCACGCTGAAAAATCTGAAAGTTTGCCTTGTTTTAATACACGGATTTCAAGCCACAACCACTTGCAGGTTATGTTCGCATATCCATGCTAGTAACAAAAATATAAAAATATGAATCTGATGATTTTTTCGAGGTTCGGATTAGCAAATCGCTGCTAATCCCTTTAATTTTTGGCCCTTGATTTGCTCTAATATATAAAGGGAAACATAATCTTGAATTTCAGATGTATTTGGCCCTCAAGTAGGGACCTTTAGTGTGGGATGTGTACACTTTTAAACGTGTACACAAACGGAAGGGTCATTGCCCCATTTAGAAAATTCACTACACGTTTACACGTCAGTAAAAATACTAACTTTTTTTTCAGTATTATTTTGAAGTCAAATTTTCACCTAAATTTACCTGCAGTCAGTGAAAAGTAAAGTAAAGTTCCAATGCGCTCCTAGAAATGGTTTCTGAATTTACGGAAATCAGGGGAATCCCCAGTTTACCCCCCCCCCCCCCCCCCACGTTCTTGTACAGAGCGAGTGTAATCTGTGTGTTACTGTATTAAAGTACCGGGTACTATCAAAGATAATTATCTGTGGTACTATCAGCTAAGGGGACAACTTGGTGACAAAAATATGGAGGCGCCAATATGATTTCGTTGTTGGGGTCTTGGGAATCAACTGCCTATTTTGGATTAAAAAATAACGTAGTAATTTAGTACACCAACATTTATGTTCAAGATGATAATATGATGGAATGCAAAGCGGGTAACCTGATTACGGACTATTTATGGCGCTAGAATTGCAGTTCTGTGGAAGCGACAAATTCGGCAGTCGTTATGACCGTTTACACGTTTAAACGAAAGAAAATACCCATCGTGTAAATGGATAGGAAAATAAACGGCAAATCCAAGATCGAGTCTGACTTTCCACTTTGGCAGCGTTGAGACTGAACTCATCTATACTTCCAGTTGCAGTGAGCGATTGGCGTGCACAATACCGGATTTTGACCCAAGATCAAGTGTTACGCATGCTCACGCGCAGAAAATCGCTCGCTGCAACTGGAAACAAGTAATCAGGGGCTTGAGTGAGTGTGCATGATCAGATTCTTGGAGGGGGGTTCTGGTTGGGGGGGGGTCTGTGAGAAAAATGTTAACCTGAATTACCGTGAAAAAATTTAACTTGGAACATCTTGGCCATATCTTTGTCTCGATGAAGCTAGAGTAGCAAACTTGGCATATATCTGGGAGGAGGGGAAGGCCATGTATTTCACTCCCAGGGTCTCCGCTAGGTCTGAGGGGGAGGGGGAGGGGTTACGGTACGGAAAAGAAGATTAAGATTGTGCAAAAAAAGGTCAACATTTGGCCATCTTTTGAGTAAGTAGAACTTAGGTATATAGGAGGGCACAAGCCCCTAAACCATGTAATGCCAGCAAGTCCAGGATACATGGTTCCTAAGTACTGCCACCCATGAAAGATCAATGTGCATTGAAAAGCATTTCCCAAATGTCCACATGGCACTAAGTTGGTTGTTTTTGAGTTGCTGTGATTCCATTCAAAAGAGAGTTGAAACTTAACCTAAATCACTTATGTTTTTTTTTTTTTTTTTTTTTTTTTTTTTTTTTTTTAAAAAACATTTCTTTTTTTTATTTTTTTTTTTTTTTCTTTTTTTTTTTTTTTTTTTTTTTTTTTTTTTTTAAAAAACTCTTTTCTTTTTTTTTTTTTTTTTTTTTTTTTTTTTTTTTTTTTTTGTTGTAAAATCAAGTGTTCATTTCAATAAAAATGTCGAGGAAAATGCGTCAAGTGGGCATTATAATTGTACACCAAATACAAAACAGTAATGCTCTCCTGCCTACAGTATTGTTGAAGGGTTGGTTATCTAAGGTGCTTGTTCCGATCATCTTTGGACCCCATGATTTTACCGGGAAGTAGTATCAATTTTGATGTCACGATGAAAGGCCGGAATATTAGACCCACAGTAGTGAATAGGACGTGCACTATGTTATCGGCATCTGAGAATAAAACTGCAAGTTTTTTCACATTGTACTTGATGGTCAGTGTCTACAAGTGTCAGGTTCTCATCACGATATACAAAATCGGAATAAGCACCTTAAGGTGTTTGTGAAATGGCACACGTTAGGGACTTTCCACTCCAATTCAGTGCATGGATCTCATTATTAAATATTAATGTCCAATAATTACAGTATTTTTATTCGAAGAACTACAACTTCTGTCAAATGAAGGATAAACCGTAAAATGTGTCAACAAAATTAATTCTGTGTGTCTGTGGTCTAAAATCTGAGACACACCTTTCATGATCGTGTTTTTTTTGGCATTGAAAGTGAACAATTAAGGGGGATGCGCCCAATGTAAGTTATTTATGTTTACCGTCTGATAGAATGGCCTTCACCCCAAACCCCCATCTGTAAAGTTTTGCGCCGATGATTTCAACCGTTTTTAAGTGAGAGCTTAAAATGTGCTTTGTAATTCCCATAGGTACATGTGTAAAATTAATATGGTCGACAAATTGGGGCATATTTTCGCTATAACATCCAAACAAACATCCTTCAGCCCTAAGATTTAACAGGGTAATGAGAAAAAGTAGTAGCTTTATTTTGATACCCAAATTTTGACCACTTCGGTAAAATCTGGGGTCCCTGGGAAGAGGCTATTAGGGATCAGGCCATGGACCTAATTACATGGTTTAAAGCTAATTCCATCTTCATTTTATCAAACTGGTAACAGTAGGATGTGAAATTAAAGTTCAAAATATATTCAGATTGGCTATTGATTGCATCCTGGTCTTGGTATTGACTCTGAAAAGGAAATGTACTTTTTGACTTCCTAATGATGAATTCCTATACTGTAGGAATCATTATCATACTTAGCCGAAAAAGATATGATGCTGTTTGAAAACATGAGGAAGCCACGGTTAAAATCTTGTAAAAAGCCAGCTGTTTACCCAGCATATTTACTCTTCATAAATGAGCAAGCTCGATGAAAGCAGGACATCCTTTAAGACAGTCCCACCTAGCCTGAGGGATGAATTAGCTGGACAGGTCATTATTCATTATTTCCTGAGTGACCATGTTACTTTAAAAGATAAACACATGTGCATTGTACATAATAAGAGCAAAAAATACTTTTTTCAGTGGAAGTTTAGGTTGAAGGTTCAAACCTTGTAATAATGTGTCCACACTTCGCTATTTCGACGAAGATTAAAATTGCTTAAATCAACAAAGCAAATCAGCCTCTGTGTATTAACTGATAGCTTGGGATTTTAAGGCCTTTGGCTTATTACTCAGTTCCCTCCTACACTCATATTACAGTTTAAATGTCGTATTCATATATTGTAAATTTTGTAATAATACATTATTGTACTTTTGTTGCATTTTGTGGAAAATAAAAAAGAACGTTGAAGTTGAAGTTGATCAAGATTAACTAATCTTAAATTTGTCCCCCCCCCAAAATAAGTGATTTTGCAGTTGTTATGGGGTCAGAAATATACCATTGCAAAACCATTTACACAATAAATATGGACAATATTATTATTAATATTCAATCTTTTCTGGATGAAGAACTTTGGTTAAAGAGAAGCAGGCTTCACTTCGAAAAGAGTGCACTCTAATTTTTTTTCTCATTTTTTTTTTTATAAAACTCTATTTTTGTGTGCAGGTTGCAGTTTTCATAATTAAGTCCAAATCAACGCCTTTAGTCATTGAACCTGTGGAGCCTCCAAAACTGGAATGTCATCGGGTTTTTTAACTGGGAAGGCAATTTGGTGTTTTCAACTTGCGTGTATCGAGGGTCTAGCGGGGTTTATCCCCATAAAAAATTGGGGTGAAGCTCAAACCTCAATAACAGAAGGTTTTGGCGTGGTCGGGGGTAGTGAACGGAGGTGACCTCACAAGCTTCAATTCAAGTTATTTACTATCATCAAAATACAACGTAAGTTTACTTGAATTTTATTAATCTTTCACTGGGATGGCCAGTGCACACAACTGTGAAAAAAAATGTGCGCTTGGCCAGATTCGAACCAGCAACCGCCGTATTACTAGTTTGACGGCGCCCTGACCAATTGAGCTAAAAAGCCAGGGTTTGCCAGGCGCGCTAGCACAAATGTATTATCTAAGGCTAATAAAAATTGTATATATACCGTTCTGATGCTATCCGCTGGAAAAGCAAATGGACACCTTTTCGGACATAAACCTATAGAAATTATCTATCCTCTGCCAAAAGTCGTGTCCACACAGTTGGTCATTTCACTTATTAACCCTAACGCGGTGAGAGGAAACGAAAGGCACGAAAACGTGACCGTCGGAAAATGCTTTTTTTCTGACTTTTACGGAAACATGGACTCCCCCAGTTTACCACGTTTCTTGTACAGAGCGATTGTAATTGTGTTGTTTACTGTAATTAAGTACCGGGTACTATCAAGAACTAATTATCTGTTGTACTATCAGCTAAAGGACCACTTGGTGACAAAAATATGGAGGCGCCCATATTGATTTCGTTGTTGGGGTCTTTTTGGGATATCAACGCTTTCTTTTTGGATAAACATAACGTAATTGTAATTAGTTACACAACATTTTATGTTCAAGATGATAATATGATGGAATGCAAATCCGGGTAACCTGATTACGAACTATTTATGGCTCTAGAAATGGCAGTTCTGTGGAAGCCGCCAAATTCGGCAGTCCGTTATGACCGTTTACAACGTTAAAGAAAGAAAATACCCATCGTGTAATGGATAGGAAATTAAACGGCAACTCCCAGCTCTAGTCCTGACCTTTCATTTGGCAGCATTCGAGACTGAAGCCCCTGAATACTTCCCAGTTGCAGCGAGCGATTAGGGTGCACAATACCGTATTTTGACCGCAAGATCAAGTGTTACGCAATGCTCCGCGCAGAAATCTGCTCGCTGCAAACTGGAAGTAACAGGGGCTTGAGTGAGTGTGCATGATCAGATTCTTGGAGGGGGGTTCTGGTTGGGGGGGGGGGTCTGTGAGAAAAAAATGGTTAACCCTGAATTGACGTGGAAAAATGTTAACCTTTTTTGAAAAAAACATTGGCCATATCTTTTGTTAAGAAAAAATAGCTAGAGTAGTTACCACAATCTTGGCCTATATCTTGTAAAATAAGAACCTGTGAAAAAGGAGGCCCATGTAAAAATTATAAAATCGCTCTCCACCGGGTCCTCCTCTAATATATCTGAACGGGGAGGTGGGAGGTGCGGTTACGGTAAGGAGAACGAAGATTAATAATGGATAGCAAAAAGGTCAAACATTTGGCCATCTTTGAGTAGTCGAACTCGGTATATAGGAGGGCACAGCCCCTAACCATGTTATGCAGCAAGTCCAGAGATCCATGGATTCCTAAGTACTGCCACCCATGAACGAATCCAATGTGCATTGAAAAGCATTTTCCCATGTCCACAGGGCCCTAAGTTGTTTGTTTTTTTTGCTGTGATTCCTTTCAAAAAATGAGGAAACTTAACCAATCACGTAGTTGTTAAAATCCCTTGTTCATTTTCACTAAACATGTCTAGGAAAATGGTCAGTGTCATTATACATTTACACCAAATACAACCGTACGCTCAATCCTGCCTACATGTATTGTTGAGGGTTGGTTTTATCTTAAAGTGCTTGTTCCGAATCATCTTTAGGACCCCCTATTACCCGGAAGTGTATCAATTTGAATGTCAGATGAAAGGCCGTTAATATTAGCACAGTAGTGAATAGGACGTTGCACGATGCATTATCGCATCTAGCAAAAAACTTGCAAGTTTGTTTCCCATGGTACTTGATGGTCAGTGTCTCACAAGTGTCAGTCTCATCACTATATACACAAAATGCGGAATAACACCGTTAAGGTGTGAAATGCACACTTTAGTGATTTTCCACTCACTTCAGTGGCATGATCTCTTATTATAATTTTTTAATGTCCAATAATGACGTCTTTTTATTCGAGAACCCTAAAACTTCTGTCAAATGAATAAAAAGTAAAATGTTGTCAACAAAATATAATTCTGTGTGTCTGTGGGTCAAATCTTCTGCACACATTTCATGACTCGTTGTAATTTTTTGGCATTGAAAGGTGCACAATTAAGGGGGATGGCCAATTTAAGTATTTATTTTACTCTTGATAGAATGGCCTTCACCCCAAAACCCCATCTGTAAGTTTTGCGCCGATATTTCAACCCTTTTTTAAGTGAAGCTTAAATGGTGATTCTTGTAATTCCCATAGATTACTGTGTAAATTAATATTGGTCGAACCAAATTTGGGGTTATATTTTCGCTCATAACATCCAAACCACAACATCCTTCGCCTAAGAATTTCACAGGGTAATGAAGAAAGTATAGTAGCTTCTTCTGATAACAAAAATTTTTGACCACTTCCGTAAAATCTGGGGCCCTGGGATGAGGCTATTAGAGATCAGTCCATGGACCCTTAATTACAGTTTTAAAAAGCTAATTAATTCTTTGAAAAAACTCCAAACTGGTCACCGCTAGGATGTGAAATTAAAGTTCACAATATCATTCAGATTTGGCCTATTGAATTTTGATCAATGGTCTTGTATTGACTTTGAAAGAAATGTAATTTTTTGACTTCCCTAATGTATGAATTTCCTATACTTGAATCATTTATCATCTTAGCAGAAAAGAATCTTGGGCTTGCTGTTTGAAAAACATTGAGGAAGCAACGGTTTAAATCTTGTAAAAAGCCAGATTTTCACCAGATATTTCTACTCTTATAAATTGAGCAAAGCGTCGATGAAAGCAGACATCCTTTAAGACACGTCACACATAGCTTAGGTGATTTAATAGCCTGGACCGGTCATTATTATTATTCCTGATTGACCATGTACTTTAAAAGATAAACACATGTGCATTGTACATACATAATGTAGCAAAAAACTCTTATTTCGATGAAGTATTAGAGAAGGTTCAAACCTTGTAAATATGTGTCCACAACTTCGGTTCTTATTTTCGACGCAGATTAAAATTGCTTAATTCAACAAGCAAATCAGCTTCCTGTATTAACCTGATTAGCTGGGATTTACAGGCCTTTGGCTTTTACTCGTTCCCTCCACAATGATATTAAATGTTTAAAATGTCTTATTCATATTTATTGTAAATTTTTTGTAAAATACATTATTGTAACTTTTGTTGCATTTGGGACAATCAAGAATTCTGAAGTTTGAAGTTGATCAGAATTAACTAATCTAAATTTGTCAAAATAAAGTGATTTGCGTGTGTATGGGGTCAGAAATATACACATTGCAAACCAATTTACCACAATAAATATGAACTATTATATTAATATTCATCTTTTCGGGATGACGAACTTTGGTGAAAGGAACAAGGCTCATCTTCGAAAAGAGTGCCTCTAATTTTTCTTTTCTCATTTTTTTTTATAAAACTCTATTTTTTGTTGTGCATGGTTTTGCAGTTTTCATACATTAATCCAAATCAACGCCTTTAGTCATTGAACCTTTGGAGCCTCACACGCTGGAGTGTCAATCGGGTTTTTTAACCGTGTGGAACGCATTTGGTGTTTTTAAACATGAGTGTTATCCGAGGGTCTAGCGGGGTTTTTCCCCATAAAAACTTGGGGTGAAGCTCAACTTCATAACAGAGTGGTTTGGAGTGGTTTTTTTCGGGGGGTATTGAGCGGAGGTGACTCACAACTTCAATTCAAGTTTATTTACATATATCAATACAACCGTAAGTTTAAACTTGAATATGTATGAATCTTTTCCTGGAGATGGTCAGTTTGCCACAACTGTTGAAAAAAAAAATTTGCGCTTGGCCAGATTTCGAACCAGCAAAACCTCCGCCGTATTACTAGTGACGGCGCCATTACCAATTAAGCGAACAAGCAGGGTTTGGTAGAAGAGCGATAGATCAATGTATATCTTAGGTAATAAAATTGTATATATACCGTTCTGATTCTATCCTAGGAAGCAATGACACCTTTTCGGACCTACACCTTTAGAAAATATATATCCTCTGCCCAAAGTCGTGTCCACACAGTTGTTCTTTCACTTATTAACCCTAACGCGGCTGAAGGAAAACGAAAGGCAGTACGAAACGTGTACCTCTGGTCGAAATGCTTTTCGTTGCATCTGGGCCGCAACAAACTGTTTTTGGTCGCGCAAATGACTCTCATTGCGTTTCATGCATTTGGGCCGTCCTTAACCGAAAATTGACGCGATGTTTTTCGTGCAAACTGGGCCGTCTTCCCCGGAAAATGCGCGATGTTTTTCGTTGCACCTGGCCGTCTTCCCAGAAAATGACAACGATGTTTTTCGTTGCTCGTGCCCGTTGTGACTGGAAATGATGCGATGCTTTTTCCGCTGATTTGGGCCGTCTTGCCCGCAGAAGGCGCAATGCTTTTTCATCATTAACAAATGCCCATAGAAATTTCGATTTCGATGGTGAAGCGCCACCATTTTCGTATAAGCGATTTGGTTAATTATGCAATAAACGTATTCATGACGTAAACCGGAGCATGAGTGAGCATAATAGCGCCACGCACGACATGATGTAGCGTATACGCCACTCACCGACTGGCAGACTATAAAGCTACAAATTTCATGCGGATCAGTGTGCATCCATTATTTATTTATTTCTATTATTTTATTTACCTTACCAACCTTTTTATTGCTTTCACGCGATGTTTTTCGTTGCAACAGGGCCGTCCTTTCCGGTAAATGGCGCGATGTTTTTCGTTGCACCTGGGCCGTCTTTCCGGTAAATGGCGCGATGTTGTTCGTTGCCTTTGGCCGTCGTCCGGGACACTGGCGCGATGTGTTCGTTGCATATGTGCCGTTATTGACTTTAAGATACTAATCCTGTGCCGTGAAAACGGCCGATATTCAGACCGCACGCTTGGCTCCGGGCATCTGGGCCGTTAAAAATAAAAATTGATTGCTTTTCCTGCATTTGGGTTGGGCCGTCCGTCGGCAAAACGACCCGGTCTGGGTTAGGGTTTAATGGATCTAAATTTGGTCATATTAGTACTGGAAAATAAAGTGGCAGTGAGAAACAAGCATTGTAGTCACCCACCATTAGCGCTTGTTCCTCCGGCGTCAGTAGGTCCGATAAGCTTACTAGACGACCGTACTGAGCTGACGAAATGGTCCATGACAAATGACATCGGAGTTAAAACTTTCACCAAAATCGCGCAAACTGATTATAATTTACTACAACCAAAATGACTTAGCCAAATTGGTTTTGCTTGTTGTTTTGCTTTTGCAGCAATATTTCTTGTAATATGTGCAACTTTACATATCCAGCAAACAATCAAATCCATTGGGGAAAAAATCAATAAATGATTCATCTCTAACTTGAAGTGACAAAAGCAGTAGTCTGTAATGAATTAGCATATGAGTTTGCAATGAATTGAACACAGTTTTCATTTAAAGGGTAAATGTGCCCTGAGCTGCACATTTATTTACAAAATCACAAGGAGTTTTTTTTAGTTCGCTAAAGAAAAATATGCTTGTGCCATTTGGAATTGTTGGACACACTTATGTCCTTGTTTTTAACTAAATTTATGTCGTACTAAATTATGTTTCTGACAGCTACATGCTTGTCACTAAGCCTACATATTATTTAACCATTTTGCATCATTTAGTCCCTAGAGACGGTCCAGAAAGCACTTGATTTGGGCAAATTTGGATACTTTTCCTGCCCAAAATTAGGTGAACAACAACAATCCATTTGGGTTAGCCATATCTTTTTGAACCAGTAATATTTTTTTGCTTTTGTTTATTCATGAGCCCAGGGTCTTGCTGAACAAGTTCATGTTGCATACATGAACAGTAATCAAACTCCGTGAGTTCATTTTACCTCCAAAGCGCTCAAGCACACGGTATATCCAAAAGGGTTTTTATACGGGATCGTGGATTTCGCGTAGGAGTTCATGAAGCAAGCTTCTTAGTCCCCTGTACTTTCAGGAAACTTTTTTTCCGTAATGTGAATCAGAACTAGAATCCTGAGAGACTCATAGTATTACATGTAGGCACAGTCATTTAATAGCTAACCGGACAAGCGTACAGCTTCACGAACACTGTTTAGCCTTTTTTGCGATTAATCATTGTATGGTCACTATGATGTGACCTCTGCGTGGGAGAGCGTGGTCGAGTGGTTAGGGTGCTTGCCTATGGAGCATAATATTACCAAATCAAAATCCCCGTGTTCGAATCCCGTGGGGTCACTTGCTGGGAGTCACTCGGGGGGGAGTGCTCAATTCTGATTCTGTATACGAGTATTGATTAAATACAGTCATACCGCCCTCCCCCATGTTCACTTGGAATTGGCAAACTGAATCATGAAAGCATCCGTCCTTCGAGGGACGTTAAGCCGTCGGTCCGCTGTACAGAGCGTCCAACGTACATGTACATCGCATCAGTGTCGAATAAGAGTAAGATGAAACCCCTACGGTTCCCAATCCACCCCAGCTTAAAAAAAAAACGCGGGCCATGTTAGGTAGCGTCTGTATCTTAGATACACGTCCCGGATCAGCTTACACGTTAACACATCCTGACACACCACAACATTACAATGAACTTGTGGACACGACGCACGAACGTGTGGTGACTGGAACCAGACTTCACACAGTCTATTATTCAGGCGCATCTAATATGTTTTTGGGTGTACAGAACAGACTGTATTTGCAGAAATAACCTGCATAGAGCTCAGGGAGAATTGGATTTTTGTGGATTTTGCCAATTTTTTCAGTGTGTACGTATAAAATGCAGTGGAAACCATTGTTCTATCGGCATGTATTTTGCGTGTGAAATATGCATATCACTAAGCCTACATATTATTAAAACCATTTTGGCATTCATTGTAGGGTCTAGAGACGGTCCAGAAAGCCTTGATTTTTGGGCAAATGGGGATACTTTTCTCCTGCCGCAAAGAATTAGGTGACGGACAACACATCAATTTGGGTTAAGCATATCTTTTGAACCGTAGTATATTTTTTGCTTTTTTTATTGCATGTGCTCCAGGGTCTGCTGAACAAGTCCATGTTGCATACATGTAACTAGATTCCGAAAACTTCCGTATTTACAATTGTACCTCTCAAATCGCTTCAAAGCTACAATGTAATATATCTCCAAAAGGGTTTAAGACTGATCGTGATTTCCGTAGAGTTCATGATCAAGCTTCTTAGTCTGTAACTTTCAGGAAACTTTTTTTTCCGTTAATGTGAATCAGGAACTAGAATCCTGAGAGACTCATAGTATTACATTAGGTCTACAGTTCATTTAATCTCTAACCGGACAGCGTACAAAACTCGCTTTCACTTTCCACGAACAGCTGTTTTAGCCTTTTTTGCGATGTAATCATTGTATGCATATATGTGACGCTCCTCGTGGGAGAGCGTGGTCTAGTGGTTAGGGTGCTTGCCTATGGACATATCTACCAAATCAAACAAAATCCCGGGTTTCGAATCCCGGTGGGGTCACTTGCTGGGATTCACACTCGGGTTCTCACTTCTGGATTCTGTATACGAGCTATTGCTTAATACAGAATAACCGCCTACACTCTCCCCTCTCAGCCCCATGGTTCACACTTGGAATGTGGCAATGAATTCATGAAAGCATCCCCGTCCGTTCCTTTCGAGGTGCGTTTAAGCCGTCGTCCCGGTACAGAGAGCAACAACTGTACATGTACATCGCATCCAGGTTCGAATAAGAGTGGGTTTAAACCCCTGACTGTTCCCAATCCACCCCAGCTTAAAAAAAAAAAAACGCGGGCCATGTTAGGAGCGTCTGTATCGTAGATACACACCCCCGGATCACTTACACAGTTTTGGAAACAAATCCTGACACCACCACAACCATTAACGAATGACTTGTGGACACGAACGAACGAACGATGTGGTGACTGGTAACAGACTTCACAGTCTATTATTCAGGATCACTACTATGTTTTGTGTGTTACAGAACAGACTGTATTTGCAGAAATAAAGCCTGCTAGAGCTCAGGGCAGATTGGATTTTGCCAATTTTATTCAGTGTGTACGTATAAAATGCAGTGGCAACATGGTTCTGAAACTCATGCATTTATTGCCGTGTGAAATATGCAGAAATCATAACATAATGTATAAAATATAATGAAAAATTATATGGATCATCGAATACAAATGAAATCAGAATTCACACAATCATAAAGGCAGTTAAAGGCCGACTCAGAGATTTCCCGATGAGGGCGCCTCAATTTTCAAACAAATTGCGTTTTTATATCACTGCATGTACATAATGCTTGTCCATATACTAATCACTGTGTGAAATAGCTAAGCTCAAAACCGATGGTCCTTCTATAGACAATTCCACATCTTTGTTTAAAAATTCCGGATCCGGAAATTTTGTTTAAACATGGGATCCTATGGCACTGTATATACACATAATTTTACTGCTCAACAACGAAAATCCGATTCATCTCAAACTTTGTAATTGAGCATTCTAGGTGACTATCTTTAGTTCTAGTTGACTCTGTTTAATTAATATTTTTGAGCTGCGAAGCACGCTCCTACAAATCGCCCGGAAACTGGTTTCTGTGTTCGTCGTCCGTTCGTTACGGGTAACATTAAAATGATGTATCCATTGATGCTGTTTACAGCTGTCCCGGAAATTTATTCGATATGGCACGACACGCTATTTCGACTGATATCATTAATAAAAACTATAGGGTGGTGGACGCTGTTTCGGACATACCGAGGTCAAAATTCTCAAGAGAGGGATTCAAGTCAACGGTTGTGGAAAAGGCAGAAAAGCAGAATGGACAGAATCGGCAAAAAGCAGAATGGGCAGAATCGACAGAAAAAGTAGAATGGGCATGTAGAATCGGCGAAAAGACAGAAACAGTAGAATGGACGGATATGACAGAAAGCAGAATGGACATGACAGAATCGGCAGAAAGCAGAATGGGCAGAATGGCAAATATGAAGAACCCGGGTTACATAATAGCAAAATACGGAGGGGGTGGAAAAAACGGGTTGGTTTTGGGATTCAAAAGAATTGCCAGTTTTTAAATTTGGCTGGTATATGGACCCCTGATTTTTCAACAAAAAAATTAGTAAAGATTTTAAAAATACATAATAATTAAAAAAAAAACAAACAAACCAAAACAAATTGCATGTAAAAAAAAACTCAGGAACAATACAACAACAATTTTAAAAACAAAAAACAAATAAAAAATAATAAACAAAAATGCGGAAGAAGAAAACAATCAAATGAAAACGCTGTAATCTGCTAGTGCCTAATCTGCCTACTAATGGGTCCGTTCATACTTCCCCTGCACTTCATTGCTACAGTACGGGCAGTAAAATGTTAGGTCCGTTCATACTCCACTGCAATGCAGTTGCAGTGTCACTGCAATGCAGTGGCAGGGCTACTGCAGTTGCCTATATATCGACCACCTTCTGCTACAACTTGACGCAACCACTGCAATTCAAGTTAAAACGAATTTAACTTTGTTGTATACTGCATTGCAATATATCAAGGCAATGAAAACGCACTGAACTACATTGCATGGAAGTATGAACGGACCTTACTTCAATGTTCCCTCATTCCGCTGCACTCCTACTCGAATCGATTTACTGCGTGTCATCCCAGGTCACTGCAGGTCAATAAATTTAACTTAATATGTTGCTGTACTGCATTGCATTGCTGCACAAATGCGAGTGATTACAGTAACGATTTTGGTAGAATGCATTGCATTACTGCACTACAATGCAGGGAAGTATAAAAAGGACCTAAACCTGCCTTCAGTGGCGCAATTCTTGTAACATGGGGAGGGGATATGAAAAAGGTAGTAAGGACATAGGCGTTACGGATTGCTAGTCCGGTGCGCAAAAACGACCGCTAAAAAAGTACCATTAGAAGAAAAGCGTAGGGAATGGTAAGTAGAACAAAGTGCTCGCCAAAGCGGCAACGAGGAGGGAAAGAGAAGTTATTGGGGTCAAACGGGCGTGGAGTGTGGGGGGGGGGTCGGGTGAGAGGAGTTGACGACCCCTGCGCATCAAGAGAGAGAGAGAGAGGAGAGAGGAGAAAGGAGAGAGGAGAGAGAGAGGGAGAGGAGAGATAATATAGATATATACCATACAGTCACCCCGGATCGATGCCCCTATGCTGACATTTCTGCCTGCCCATTCAGCTTTTCTGGCCATTCTGACCCTTCGGCTTCGCTGCTCATGTCTGCTTATTTGACCATTTGTTTTTCCTGTTCATTCTGCTCGATTTGCTCATTTCGTTACCCAATTGACGTCATTCTGACGCAGGCTGTTCTTTCTGCCCATTTTGCGTTTCTGCCTTTTAAACTAACCGTAAAATGAGCAAGATTCAACCATTTGCACGCGGTAGTTTTTGACCAACACTCATGCTCCAGGAGCAGGTCTCCTCCACTACCTCAAAGGCGATATTAGTTTTTTTCTTATCTTTTTTGGAGTGAAAATTTTCCTTCTGACCTGAAAAAATAATGAAAATTTTATTATTAGGGGGGTTTCGAACCCGAGAGCCACTGTATCATGGGTCAGCTACCTAACCAAAAGAGGGGCGGCATCGGTGTGGCAAGATTTGCAATTGCTAATCCTTGACAAGGTTTATCGCTAATCGCCGGGCTAATCGGAACCCGGTTCGGAAAAGAATGCCTCACGGGGCGAAAAGGGGCAAGAGCGCCGAACGCGGCCGCTGTCACTTCCCAGCCCTTTGTTTACATACAAAAAAAAAAAGTAATACGTAATTTGATTGGCAAATGATAAAAATCTTACTTTTCAAATACTTTTAGGACCTTGGATCACCCCAGAATTGCAATCATTTGCTGTTTTGGGTTGTAATAAAGATCGGAGATATCCTAAAACGAGTATATGGTTATTTTTTTTAGTGTTAGCAACTTTTAATGATAGTTTTCAACACTCTACATTACAGAATTGCTCGGCGAGGCTTAAAAAATTCTTACTCTTTTAAACTAGTTTAGACTTTTTATCATGTTAGGTGATGGCAATCTGTGCTGGTATTGGTTGAAATATGAAGGAGATATCCTCAAGAGATTATGGTAATTTGTTAGTGTTTAACACTTTTGAGAAGCCTACTTTGGCGTATTTGCAAAGTGTATGAATAAGGCTGTGAGCTGCTGGGCTTATTAATGTCCCCGGTCTTATTCAGGAATGCGCTGTTATGTAAATAAACGGGCTAAAAGTACTATGGGATAACCATTATGGTGACTAAGCATTTGTTAACATATAAAAATTTGTATTAATATTAGCAATAAACTTAGAACTTAGAAGAAGATTTAAAAGAAGACGTAGCATGGAGGTAGGAAATTCGATGGTATAACTTAAAAGTGTTAGTGTACTGAACCAAGGCCATGCACGTCGACAAATAGTTTTAATGAAATGGTATATAAAGCGACAATTGTTCAATCATATAATTTAAACAACTTGCAGAGATCCAAATTAATTATAACTTTGATTCCAGAGTATTAACAATATTAAAAATAAAATCCCTAAAAGATAGCAACAGGAACGACTCAGTTTTCCCTGGGTTAGGTCTATAGGTTAAACTTATGGGAATGGTAATATTTCTTTTATTGTCGTAGTATGTTGTGGTGTGGTGTCGATATCTGCATATGGTGATCAGCAGACTCAATGTATGAATAGCTCCGCCTCTGGAACGGTGCCAAACTTATGCTCCAGGAGCAGGAGTGGTGGTCACAAATCTCACTTCATTTGCCAACCAAATTACCATGTTCAACCAGCGATTCAACTTTGAAGTCAGCCATAATGGATTGCGCCTTCCGTGGTTTAACAGCTGAAATTAGCCGTATTTTATGCTTTTTCGAAAAAACAAATTTACTGATTTGATGTAAGACGTGATGAGAACGAAAGCGGTAGATTCGGAGAGTAGTTCTGATGGACAAGATTGGGTGGATTCACACGCAAATAGCGTCTGTTTATGCTAAGCCATAAAAGCACTGATACCGTGTACAGATTCGCTTGCCTACAAAAAATTGAAAGCGGAATTCGTAAATTCTGAGACATGATTGATGACATTTTAGCATTGCAAGAGTTATAGCGTGATGCGAATCATACAAATAGGCCCTCAACAGGTATTGACATGTATCACGGGGCAGCTTCAACGCATGATGAATTGGTTTGTAAATTCATGTAATTGTTTCACGTACAAGTCAAACCACTCGATCTCTTTCACGCATGAAAACTTAGTCTTATACGCCTTGGTACGGCGTTGTAGGAGGAACGTAAGCACGACGAACAAGGGGTTAAAGGGGTGGTAAGTGGGGCACTTAAGCCTAAATTTGGTTAGAAACAAAACATGGTAGGGTTTTTTCTGAAAAACGTTGACTTAATATCAACTGTAGGTCATGAGGCTTTGTTTAACTACTTCGTGTACAAGTACCACATTGCAAAGAAAACGTGCCATTAGAACTGTCCTAGTTACCCCATTTATATTCCCACATTGGGGGGAAGTGGGCCACGTACCTTTGGGGTAATTTATGCAAGTAGGCGTAAGGCTACCACGAAAGGAATAGAATTCACTGCTGTTAATAATTGAACAGTGTTTTAAGAATACTTTATATGACCTAACAATAACAAATAATGCATATTATATTATTGCGCGCTCATAATTTTCACGTAATTCGAATAACATGCCGATAATTGCCGATTTTATTCATTTTTTGGTCTGAAATCAATTTCAGAAAATAGTATTTTTAGTAATAATTGCGTATTATATGACACAATGTTCTTAGAAGTTATATTTTTATCAAAACATATACACAAAATAAAAAAAGTACCAGCTAATAGCCATTTCCCACTTACCCTAAGTGAATTCCATGTGGGGTAAGTGGGACAGCGCTAATTAATTAGCTCATTTGTTATTAATGGCAGGATTTTTATAATTTTGCAACTTGCTTGATAAAAACATAATTTTATCATAGATTAAAATGTATAGACAAAACTTTCTTACTTTTCAGGAAATATATTTGCATTGTTAAGCAATTAACACCTTAATTAAAAATAATTCGCAGATTTGGCACTAAATTGCGGTCAGTGTTGACCTTTGACCTTTGAAACACTTTCAAGATAGAATAAATCCATTCTTGAGTGTGAATGTGAAGCAGAACATGTTTACGTAGATTTGTTGGACACACTGTCATGTGGTCATATTTGTTCTTGATTGAGGGATTATGTAGTTTGGGATCCCACTTACCCCAGTGTTCCCACTTACACCAGTTACCCTACTAGTTTTATTGTGTTCTTCGTGCTCAGACCAATTTTTGAACTCACCCTCCCCCACCTCAAATCATCACATGATATCCATTCATTCGCGCAGCTTCCGAGACATTCTCGGTGCTTGTTAAAAATTACATCAGAAATCTCCGAGTCAGACTTTAATTATATCAGCCAATGTGGCAAGCATTGCCAATATTTGCCAGCAGTTTAATAGACACTTAGACATTTATTATTTGGCAATTTGGCTTATAGGTTTTGGGCCATCCATTTTTATCATCAGTGGCATTCTAAACCATTGCTCAACATTGGCTCATATTAATTACAAATGTATGAGTGTCCCTCTATTAAACTGTTGAATTTCAAAATTAATTGGGCTCATGATTTTGTTAACGACCAACACTCTAGGAGTTTGCCATTCCATCATGGAGGGCAATGATGGTACCATTTTTTCAAAAGGTTAGTTTAGTTACCATTTTTTTCAACATGGGACCAAG
>JAMKCH010016239.1:0-25418 GCA_023653785.1 Ophioderma brevispina
AAAAATAGGAGACACGGCAAGGTAGCGATAGGCTCTAGAAAGAAGGAGTTTGAGATTTTCTGGGGATCAATAAATCATTAACTGGTTACATGTGCAACGTGGCTCTCAAAATATTTGGGAAGCTTTTGGACACTGGTTTGGGCATCAAAAGCCCAAGTGCCAACCATTCTAAAAATCAACTGTCCGTTTTATATAGTTTTCAGTTTATTTTCATGAATGTTTTGATGTAAACATTAAGAAAATTGGATCTTTGGACCGCTGCGAGTCAATACTATCTATCGATGTTGAATGTACAGCGAAATTGGCACATCCTGCATCGAAACTGGTACACGTAAATTAACTTTGGCCAATCACATTCGACATTCATTATGACGTGTTATTATTATCATTACGTAGCTGTACTACATGATGAACAAAATGCGACGTGACTTTCCTAATACAACCACCAAGTGCAAAATAAAGTTCCCTTCATCATATCATTCATGAAATCCAACTTCCAATAATGTTGTACGTGAGATTCAAAATTAAAATTTGAAGGATGTGACACGCTAATTTATGTATGCTTTTGAACGTACGACACTGACCTTCATATCGCTCGACTTATCTTGACCTGCCCTAGCGACTTCACAAGACCCTCGGCATTCCATGCAATTTCTTATTTATATTATTATTTCATAATCTTATTTAAAAAAAAAAAAAAAAAAAGATTGTACACACAAAACCCAGGACACAGTCTGGGCAGACCCAGACCCACGTGCAGGGTACACAATATTACAGAGGCAAGTGGATAAATAGATTTACAATAGATAAAACGATAAAACACCGTGGTCGGGAAAAAAATTTGGAGTCCTGGAGAAGGGTTTAGCAGGAAGTAGGGGGTTTTCCCAAACAGGGTTCAAACGGGCGTTCCAGATGGTATAGCTCGAAATTCGAGCCAAATGCTAAGCTCCTGCTCAGGCCTGACATCTTTCCGACCAGCCTGGAAAATTTTTCAACAAAAACGTTCGCATTTTCCGTAGTGATGAGCCCACGGCCTACCGATTTCAACCACAAAGAGCTGACAGCTATAACCCTTTTGGTTAAGGGTTTCAACCAGGTCAGCGTAGTTTGATTCTTTATAAGACAGGGGCTTTTGTGGCAGCCAGCTAGAGCTGGCAGGACCACTTAGGCAATCCGTTGTGCGTGTGTAGTTATGTTGTGTTTGTGTGGATGTGGGTGGCAAAAATTGTTAGTTTTTTTTTTAAATTGACCTCAATTGAAAAAGTTTAATTCCATGGAACCAAAACTTCTGTCATAGGGCACAAGGGATCCCCATATGTTGATGAGGCAAAGGTCATGTTGAATAGGGTCAAGGGTCATGTGAGGTCAAGTTGAAAAATGGGCTAAAAATGTAAAATTGATCTAAATTGCAAACTTGAAGTTCATTGGAACCAAACTTTTGTCATAGGTGCACCATGCGATCCTCATATGTGATGAGATCAAAGGTCCGTGCAGGGTTCAAAGGTCATGGGGCGGCCACAGCTTAATTCTTTGAATATAGCGAGCGCGCAAAAGCCGATAACCGCGAAATTCTAGTTAAGATTGGTCTCGAACGGAACCGTGACCTCAACGAGGTCAATCCTGGCACCTTCTCGTATCACAACAAAACATATCTGGCTTTAGTTGGTAACCATAATATTTGGAGGAATGGACCCCCATTAAGGTTGAATAAACCCTGTTAGGTCGGCAAAGGGGGGGGGGGGCAAAAACGGTGCAAGAAACTGAGCATAGGTTTTACGCGTAATCATATGAGATAAAATAGAAGTATGTCGCAGGTCACCGACCTTGTCAAGAGACACTGGCATGAAGTCAGAACATGATTAGAGTCTCTTATTTCCACAGAGCTTACATTTCTCAGTAGATCTTTTGCCCCAGTTACGCAAGTTACTTAGGGTGGGACGAAAATCAATGGCGGCCCGGTTGCAAACAAGGTACAACACCCTTCGGAAAGGTTAAAGATAAGTTATCTCCTGTAAGATCGCAGACTGGAGATCCAAATCTTTCAAAAGTTTGCCTTGTTTTGTAATGTCAAGGACGATTAATCCTTCCAAAACTATCTTCCTATTTTCGAAAATGAATGCTCTTATTTCAAGATTTTAATTTACAAAAACCATGACCGGTTATTACTTTTCAACAGTGTATATAGGTGATGCCATTGTTTTGAACCATTTTTCAACATCTTCCGTGTCCACTGATACTCACGCTCAAGTTTTGCATTTAAGAGCATGGATCACCCTAGTATCGGCCTTGACCATACAAACACCGACATCCCTATAGACTAATGCGACATCCAAATACAAATCAGATATAGTTGGGATATCCAGGCCTCTGGACTATTAGAAAGGATGGAGTAGTGGCCGTTTATAGCAAGACCCAACCATGATTTCATAGCATTTGTATGAATAGTCAAGCTGTTGGAGTTGACCGTCGCATAATTCGTTCACAGTGAGCATGAATATCAGTGAAGAGGGACTGCATATTTAACATACACACGCAATTTATATTCATTACGCATTGAGAAGATTCATATTTTGAAAAAACAAGTCAATTTGTCTTTGATAGTATCAAAAATATCTTTAGTTTAGCCCTTAAAGGAATTGTGCTTCCCAAAAATTTTTCGGGAGCTTCCTGCAAAGACTTAAGAAAAGATCACCATATTAATGTGCAATTATCTGACCTGCCACTCCGTAGAGTGTGTTATACAATTGAACTGGCTGAGAGTCAATTATAGAGCTGTGATGTCCACAATCTATGTCATGACAATCTAATTGTACATTATGGTTATACCATTTTTGTAGGGGCGCCCGGAACAATTACTGATGAAAATTTTCAACATTTTGGGTTATCTAACCAAATAAAACCTATTAATTGACGATTGCTTGGGGCAAATAATTACACAATCTTACAGCAGTTACAATATGAATACAAATAGAAACACCAGCAGTTACAATGTGAATAAAATAGAAAAAACCTGGGGCACGTGATCTAGGCGAGGTATATTTGATAGCTAACATAACAAAATAGCAGGCCCTTTTTCTAAAAAACTTAGATGAGAACAGGTGGAGATGGCACACGTGTTTATCGGACTTGGGGAATTTAGCCATTGCATATTAATTTTGGTCCTACCATTTGATGAAAGGTGAGTTCCTTCTGTACTAAATAGTTCCCTGTTATTTTTTTAATTTTAGGTTGTTTTTTTGTTTTATTGTCCAATTCCTGTATCATAGTTTAAGTCTAGTTATAATAACAAACTTAAATTATTCAATGGCCAAAATCTAGGTTTGTATTTTAAAAATAATTTAAATATATTTCCACTCCCCCCCAATTTACTGTTTATTTTGGGTTTACTTCTAATTAAAATATTGACGAATGTTGTTTGGACCAATCCATTAAATACACGGGGTGAAATATAGTAAATACTCGGTGGGCAAAATAACAGATAATTAAAAGGTTGTACAAATGTTTATCTTGTATAAGGAATTATTGTGACAGGAAGTACGGATCAAAATTTGATTACAACCGCAATGAGATACATGAGATGGGGTTAGCAAGCTATTACCTACATCGGCAAATGATTTAGCCAGGCGGCCTCTCAAAAGATGGATTTTCATGAAAATATATCAGCCGATTGTCAGTCAGGACTGTGAACAAAAAATGGAATTTTAGGATTTAAAAAAAGAAAAAACCTAAAAAATTAAAAAAAAAAAACAACAGTATTTTTTTTTTTTTTTTTTTTTTTTTTTTTTTTTTTTTTCACAACATCCATTCTGCCTCTGCTGCTATGTTTTGGCGATTAGCTGCCCCCCTTCCAAGTTTTACACTTATTTTGATTGTTTCGCCGTTTTGAGTAACTGACATCAAAAATTCAAAACACATTACCTCGAGCATAAACGTAGCTAAAACTCGTCTATAGGCAGATGCTCGAGTTGTGCTACTGCTGAGGGCGACACGTGACCGGTTGCCCTGGCCGACCTAATTACTTATCAGTTGGGTAAAGACAAGCACTTGCGCAGTGTGTGCCAAACAATTGTTCTATTTTTAGTCGATCTGGGTCTACACAATCGGCGGGGTCATCGAATGCAAAACGGCTTGCAGAATTGCGAAATATCACAAAATGTTTTTAATTTATGTCCTTCATCATTGGACCAAGTTTTTACAAAATTCTTTGTTTGCTGTTGTAGTAGAGGAGGACAACTTTTCACTCTCTGCTGACTTGGTAAACAGCTTCTATAGAAGCGTCTCGGGGACCTCACCGATTCAGGGTCTGTACACTAATTCCACTCAGTCAAAGAAATACCTTTGATGTCTGACATCAGTCCCTGCCCTAGATGGCCCTGGTAGCTCTTGGTAGATATGGTAGCACGGACCACGTTAGCTCACGTTTCATATTTCGCACCAATACCCATCGGTTATCAAGTTTGACACATAACACCCATAGCATTCAGTCAGAAAGACGACAAGCGAGGCATCCAAAGATGCCCAAAAAACACAAACCTCCCCAAACTGAATGCCGTCACTAAAATTTAAAAACCTAAAATCCTACCACAAAAGGCCACCACTCTAGAACTTTGCCGAATTTTCGGCGCAAACTGACCTAAAACGGCCTACTAGTTCGCTAACACGAACGACATATTAAAACCACCCCCTCTCATGATGGGTTTAAAAAAAAATCATATTGGGCCCGCATGAGATTCGTAAAATTTACACAGGAGGAAGTCAGTGGTACAAATAAGCCAAAAGTAGTTGTCAAAAGTGTGTCGCCGTTGATATTTTACTTTTCTGGTTTGGTAAAACACATGAGACCTTCAAACAGCTGAGTGGAATTGATTCATGTAGTGGCACTTCTATGCATATGACTGACTCAATCAAGTTGTAGAATGTTGTGGTTTGGCATGGGCGCAGTGTGTATGCATGTGGGCGCATGTGGGTGTGCATGTACTTGCATGTGTGCATTCATAATTCTGCAGAATTAAATAATCATACACTTGTGTTTGCTGTATGCTCTTAGTGATAACCCTACCGCTTTGTCAATTTCAGCATGGTAATAACTTTCACTGGCAAAGCAGCCCATGCTGCAGCATTTCCATGGGAGGGTAGGAATGCACTAGATGCTGTGTCACGGTAACAATCTATCTCAGTTCGAGGCAACAAAGGAAGCCAGATTGGATGGTACATGGTAAGTGATTCAGATCTCTCAGTTTGATTTTTTTCTTTGTTCTTGCAACAATGTGAGCCAGATTGGAGGAAGTACATGGTTAAAGTTGGCTTCAAATCTCTCAGTTGAGGCAACAAATTGAAGCCAGAATTGGAGAGTACATGGTAAGTGCTTCAAATCTCTCAGTTCTGCTGCAATTACAAATGAAAGCCAGATTGGAGAGTATATGGTAGGTGCTACAAATCTCTCCGTTCTGAGGGCAACAATGAAGCCAGATTGGAAAGTACATGGTAAGCTTCAAAGCTCCGCAGTTCTGTGGCAACCAATGAAGCCAAGATTGGAGAGTATATGGTAAGTGCTACAAATCTCTGTTCTAGGCCAACAAATGAAGCCAGATTGGAACGTCCATGGTAAGGCTTCAAATCGTCTCAGTTCTGAGGCAACAAATGAAGCCAGATTGGAAAGTACATGGTGGTGCTTCAAATCTCTCAGTTTTGAGGCAAACTAATGAAGCCCAGATGGAGAGTACATTGGTAGTGATACAAATCTCTCAGTTCTGAGGCAAGAAATGAAGCCAGATTGGAGAGTCAGGGTAT
This sequence comes from Ophioderma brevispina, assembly GCA_023653785.1. Taxonomy (NCBI): domain Eukaryota; kingdom Metazoa; phylum Echinodermata; class Ophiuroidea; order Amphilepidida; family Ophiodermatidae; genus Ophioderma; species Ophioderma brevispina. The sequence goes on from JAMKCH010016239.1 coordinate 5,791, forward strand.
AAGGTACCAATCTATCTAGTCTGAGGGCAACAAATGAAAGCAATTGGAGAGTACATGCTAGTGCTCAAATCCTAGGTTCTGAGCCAAAAAAATGAAGCCAGATCGGAGAAGAGATTTGGAGAGGGTAGAGGATTTCCCTTACGCATTTGCCTGGATGCTGTGGGCCCCATTTTCACTCGCTTTCTATTACAGGGGTTGCACTTCTCCGCTTAGGTGCAACAAGAGATTTTGCGGCCCCAAATAATGAGTCATAATAGTAATTTCATATAACAAGAAACTCAATAGACGACTACTTGTATTTGGTTTCCAGAAATGTTTAAAAGAGAGTAATAAAGTAAAAAAAAGTGATTTTTGATTGCGTATATTTCATATAAAACATAGGCGAATTTTGTATTGCTCTATACAAATTAGAATTCACAATTTTGTACAAAAACAGTTTAGCAGATCTTTCAGATGGGATATTTTGATGGAAAGGCTTTACCACCAGGGCAAACAATCAGTCTTTCAATTTTGTAGGGGACAACTGAGTATGGACTGAAATTCTCATTGCACCTTAATAAGGATGGGTCTTTTAGGGGGGGGAATTTTGTACTATAAAATGGAGTATTGGTATTGTTTTCCTTGCGGCACTAGTCCGAAGAATGGGTCATTTTTATTTTTGTGTTAAGATTAATTGTCCCAGTGGATGAGTTTAGTTCTGCATTGTTAAAATTTTCTTTGCTGCTGCGGGTATTTTCACAAAAGGTGGTGTGAAAACCCAAACATTATTACGAAGTTGCTGAGCTCTATACTCCTAAGGGCTCCCAACGAGCAAGAATTAATGACATGATTGAGAGGTTGATGGGATGCATAGAGGGCGCTGCCAGAGGCAACAAGATGTGAGGTGAGTTGTTAAATACTCTTTACTCTTATTCTGTGATACCATTTATGAATAGACATTTCAAATGCTTACGGATAACCCTGATAAGTGTCCTAATGGGTTATCACACGCAAATGTTGGGCAGTGGCGGGCGCCACAGGGTCAGGGAGGAACATTGTTTTCTTGCGCCCACCTAGTTTGCCCCCCCCCCCCCTTCCGGCCCCGAAAGAAAATTGAGGGATTTTTGGCAAAATTTGGCGATTTGGGGCCAAAATCCCCAAACTTTTGAGGAAAATCAGCGATTTTGGGACAAAATTGGGTGAAAATTCCAAATATTGATACTTTGCCCCCCCCCCAGAATTTACTTTTGCCCCCCCCACAAAATTACACTTTTCCCCTGTTCCCCACCCCAGAGAGGTCGGCGGCCAACCAATGACTGTTGGGTGCAGTCACTTACAGGCTGACTCAGAGATTTCCCGATGAGGGGCGCACTCATTTTAACAAAATGTTTTTTGGCATAATAATGCTTATCCATCTACTAATCACTGTGTGTGAAATAACTAAGCAAAAACGACGTTACTTACATATAAAAAAAATATCAAACTTTGTTATAAAAATTCCGGATCTGGAATTTGGTTGTTTATACACGGTATCCTATGGGACTGTTATACTCATACTATTGTGCATAAAGTTTACGCATGAAACGGAAAAAATTCCGATCATCTCAAACTTTTGGAATGAGCATTTTAGGTTAATGTGTATAGTTCTAGGATGATTGTTTTTTTAATACTACATAAAAAAAATTATCTTTCGAATCTCTGAATCGGCCTTACCACATATTTTGCTTGCGCTTGAGAATATATGCGAACATATAAGGATGGCGCCTGTATAATTGTATTTGCTCGAACGTTTTAAACAGAACATAGCAAAAACACCATAACCGTCGAACCAAAAGGCCAATTTGATCGGCTTATATCTAATATACGCGTCGCATCGAGTTTACGCAGCGTTGCGGAAGTAATAATGGTAATGTGGTCTTCTTCCGCTGGTCGAAGTAAAGCAATGTGCAACAACTATTCAAGTTTTAAAAATATTGCAGCATGGAAGTAGTTTCACCACACCATAAACAAATCGGTCTTGATCAAATAAAACAAGTGTGTACTCAAACTCTCGTTAAAATTAGTTACTGTGTAAGGAACTTATTTTAAAGGACTTATTGACCGAATATTTACCACTGTAGTTAAAACCCAATATCTGATCATCTGCGAAAAATGTAAAAAGAATCTGTTTTCAACTGATTTGAGTAGGTAAAGGGGTCTAGATTTACCAAAACAAGATTTGCCCGCCGGGGTGGCAGGCTGTGGTTTTTTTTGCAGGCTGTGGAACTTGGATTTTTTTCAAAAATGGCGTTCCAAAATGGCTGCCAAAATGGTTTAAAAATTTATAGGAAAGACATAAATCAATCGAAAAAAGGTGATACAAGTTCAAACAAACTATGGATTAATGTATTTCGATTATTGAGAAAGTACATACTGGCCTTTCCATGCTGCTAGATTTTCCAAATCCCAGAGGCGGCCAATATGTGCCAATTCCGTAGAAATTTGACACAAAAATTAGATATCTAGAAAAAGAGAGCATATATCATAGGAATTAGTGATCGACTTTCCTAGTAAGTACAAGTTGAAGCCCTCATTGAATATGAGTACAGAGTGCCGGGGGGAACTTGAATTTTTCAAAATGGCGTCCAAAATGGCAGCGAACATGATAAAATTCATAGAATAGGCATGAATCAATTAAAAGTGAGACAAAGTTTCAACAAGTGTGATCTATATTTCAGTTATTTACAACACTGCATGGCATTTCCATGCTGCTAGCATGGTTCCAAACCAAGATGGTGGCCAATATGGCGGCCAAATTTTGGAAATTTCTGCAACTGCATTAAATTAACAAGAGAGCAGGCACTACTATAAAAGGGCGATTGTATCAAGATTGAATTATTTTACAAATATATGATTACGTTATGTTGCTAGCATTACTTCGAAATCACGATATAACCAGCCTTCTATGGTGCTAAAAAATCATAAACTTGCCAGATAGCCTTACGATATCTGACTTTCTATGCCTTCATGTATTGAAAATTTCTGCGTGTCGTAGTTAAGACTAAGTCTGGTATCATTTTGAAGTTATTGAAGAATGTGATGCTGTCGCATTTGCCAACTTTACAGTCAGGTTCAATGGAGAGTGCATGAGCGCTATCAAAAGTAGTACTAGACAACAGTACCAACGTGCAGAAATTATCTGGCAACTCGTAAATGAGAAATTTAGTTTTCATCCTTTCTGAATATGACACGTTCAGCCTAGACTGAGAGCTATAAAATGCAGTAGTAGTAGCAATGATTGGACGTATTTATGTGAGCGTCGAGATGGGTTTGAAAGAAATTGGCAGCTGCATTTATGAACAAAAGTACCCTACGCCGTTAGGATAGCTAGGGGCAATTAAGCTATAGGCGAACCTAGGCAAAAAAACCCGCCAAGGAAGGGTATCATTTGGGCCCGACCAGAAACCTCTATACCACATTTAAATACACATTTTTGCAGATCACCGCCGCCAATACACGCGGAAGGAACATCCCAACCAATTTTCTCCAATCTGCAAAATATTAAAACCTTCCAATACCTTGTGGATGAGAAACACCTGAGTGGGTTGTTAGGTCATGGAGGGTATAGGTTTCAAACGCTAATGTACCCCCTCTGACTTCTAAGAAGCAAGTACACTACACCTGAGAGGTTACCCTCCGCGACCTTACTTTTCACAGTATCCCATTTGTAGTCTCAGACGGAGAATAGGAAAGGGAAGGTATGCCACCAGTTACTAGAGTATCCCCGACCTCGCACCGAGAGACTTGGCTCACTTCGACCAGCAATAGGCTAACGTAGCAATATCACCCTCTGAAAGAGAATGTCTCGGAGATAAACTCGTGCAACGTGGTTGCGGGGAACTCATCTATAGGTCCAGGATATTCTGAATCGAGGAGCCTTTGAAAAATGTCCAGAGTGGGGAGCACGCACATCATGGGACCTAACCAAGAGCAGACCAACCGATTTGGATGTTTTGCGTGACGCTTACGGAGTGGAATGTAATAATGTTCTACAGATGGTGTGCCAACGAGAGATCGATCCGCTGTCTGCATCTTTATAGCAGATCGAGGATTCCTAAAAGAAATCTTTCAAGAGGGCTTGGGCGTCCAAAGAGTTATGTGTTACCACACCACGATTGGGGCGCCCATCGGGCCTTCAGAGATGGCACAGTTGTCTCTTATAGCCCGATCCTCACGAATCTGCTGAAGGCATGTTTACGGTATTTCACCTGGTTTGTTCACTCATTCTGGAGTGGGACATGCCATAGTGACCACTAGTGTTATTAGATCTGAAGAATTTGAGACCACTAGAAAAGGCTAGTTATCAAGTCTATTGTCCTGTCTAGGAAAAGGCGTTTCTCGGGGTTCCAAAACATAGCTTGTCCATTGACGAGGCCCACTTGCGGTGGTTCAAGGATGGCGTGTCAACCTCTCAGTGGCGGGGTTCTCGCAAAGAACTAGAACTTGTATTTTGTGCTATTGCCCAAGTTTCTCACGGACAGGGCCTTGGCACACGATGGTCCAGGAAACTTGGTGCCGGGTTTAGGACCACTAAGTGGCACAAACGCATACCGACGGGTCTGAAGACTCAACCAATGGAGTTGAGAATCGTAATACTCTCTAGTTGACTTATACCTTGCCCGAGCAGTAAGAGCGGCAGCCTATTCAGAAATTCCCGTCTGAGTGTGCGAATGGCGGAAAATTGCCAGACAGTCAGATTGAGAACGCGGATGGTACACTTGGGATTGAACGAGTCGGTGGAGGGTCGATTACTAGATCCCCACACTGAGAGAGTAACACGTTACTGACTAGCAACTCTAGAAACCCGTGGAAACGAAAGCCGAGGCCGCCACATGGAGGCCAACAACAGAACCAGGACGGGACTCTCGTGCCATCTGTGATGGGAATGCGTACGTTAGTCAATGATCCCTGACCAATCCGCCACCATTTTATCCCGATCCACAGCCTAGGGGCCTTGGCTCCGTTAACTAGAGTTTGCGTCTGCTTGCATTGATGGGGCTCCTTCTCCCTCTTGTCGAGGTTAGGTCACTACTGTCATGATGTCGCATCGGACCCGGATCATTATTTTTTCTAGTCAGAGTGACGCATTGCTTCAGCGCCGAAAGATAGCCCAACACAGCTTCAACCACGTTGATAGGGTCGGCAAGCTTATTAAAACAGGGAGAGCCATTGGCCCGACACTGCGTGGGGGACCCTTCGGGGGCTCACCATTGCCAACTTGACGCATGCCGTAAAGGGAGGCACTAATTTCCTGAAGGGAGCCGACCTACAAGTTGTGTGGTGTTGTTGTCCATCTACTGAGGTTGCGGCCAAAGCCGAAGGCACTGGAACCCAGAAGAACAAGCGTGGGTGGCAGTATCTGAGCATGTGGATTTGAATTCCCTTCAGTTTACGTAGTGCAGCAGGGAACATTCTAATAAGACGGAATAGTCCTGGAAGCCAAAATACCCCGGGATAGGACCAACCTACTCTCCAAAACTTCCTGGGCACAAGTCATGAACGAGGCCATTCTGTCTAAAGAGCGTCTCACCTTTGCCGACGAAAAATCAGTCTCCCCCTCAATTTTTTTTGGGTTCGGGGAAGTGGCAGAGGAGTGCTGACCGATTTTGACATAAAAAACCGAGTGACCTTAGGTCAAGAACCTCCTCTACAAAAACCTAGGACCTGTGAACGGAGGACGCTACCAGCAGCAATCGTCTAATAGCGAAGAAATACTGCACTCCGCCTGGAACTCGCTAACACCTTGACATTCTGTTGAAGGTGAGCACGACAGACTGAAGGGCCAGGCTAAGGACACAGACGTAAGCAGCCATAGTGTGCTGGATACAAATGATGTGGCCGTTTTGATACGTTGATACATTATTCAATTGTGTAATAAAAGGAAGTGATATCATAATCCTATGACACATGTTCTCTTTTTTCGCAGTTATATCTAATTTGTGTAAAATCCAAAAAAAAATTGGCCGCATATTGGACTGCCAATCTGATTTTGGAATATGAGAGCAGCATCGAAATGCCACGTATGTGTTAAAATATAAAACATATAACACTGTATGGAACTTGTATCACTTTTAAACTCATTTATGTCTATTCTATGATGTTACCATGTTCGGCGGCAGTTGGACGCCATTTGAAAAAAAATCCAAGTTCCTACCATGTATCCTGATATTTGTACCAATATTCACCCATCGAGGGCTATAACTTGGAAGAGGACTAGGCATGAGGATCACTAATTCAAATGATATGTTGCTCTCTTTTTTGCAGTTATATCTATATTTTGTGCAAATTTCTAAGGATTTGGCAACCATATTGCCGCCCCCATCTTGGATTTGAAAAATGCTAGCAGCATGGCAACTGCAATGATGTGTGCGCAATAACCGAAATATAATATCAAAGTTTGTTTGGAACTTGGTTCAACTTGTTTTCAATGATTTTATGCCTGTTCTATGAATTTTACCATGATTGGCGGCCATTTTGGGAGCCATGTGAAAAAATCAAGTTCCCCCAGCCTGAACCGTCGGCATCTTTTTTTTGGGTTATCTAGACATCCTTACCTACTCAAATCAGTTGAAAAACAGATCTTTACAATTTTTTCGCAGATTGGTCACATATCATCTAATTTTGGGTACTACTGGGGCACACCATTTAATTTGAAAAGAGGGGGGAGGTTTGGAATTTAAAAATAAACAAAAATTCAGTACAATAGAGCAAGCAACCACGTTTCCCCTCTTTCAATAATGAAAAAAAATAAAAAAGGCCAAAAGCGTCAAAATTCCGGATCAAATTATACTTTTGCAAGGAAAAAATACCAAGATAATTAAAAAAAGAAAAACTTTACCCGACTCAACCGCGACTCTGTCCCCCCCTTTGAAGTAAATGGCTATTGTGCCCAAAACAAGGGGACGAGCTGTTGTTGTATGCACGAAAAGATGGCGCCGAGTTGCCAGGACACGGGACATGTGAAAGAAAAAAACAATTGTTATGATCATGTTTTAACCGTTTTGTTAAATAAAGATATTATTATTATTAACAACCTGTCACTGAAAGACCCCCCTTTTTTACTCTCACTTGATGCTCTCACATTTTTATACAAATGTCCTGAATGACCCCCTTAATTTGTATTTTATGCTCTCCACAGAAAGCCCCTCAGTTTCACTGATAAAACTTCAGCATATGTTGCTGAATACCCCAAGTGTGAGAGGCTCATGATTAACCCCCAGTTTGCATCCGCCTCACTAAATGACCGCCTTTTTTTTTCGCTTAACGTTCCTCACCGAATGCCCCCTACTTGAAAGTCCTATCCCCGCACATTTGCCGTCACATTTCAAATATATGAGTGCCCCTACCCCCCCACCCCACCTCCCCCCCCGCCGCCGGGGAAATTGTAGGCTCAAATAATTGGGGCGGCTTTTTGTATGTCCCAGTCGATATTAGACCGAGGGGTGACTCACGTACTGATAATTGGCTGATAATAGATGACGGGCAGGTTGGCCACAATTGACCCTTCTTTTTTTCAACGCGTCTCCACGCAAAGATCCTGTTTATTTTGCTGTACCCAATGGCCCCCTTTTCAAATCAATTGCTGATCAGTCACTTTAAGACCCCTTGTTGACTTGACTAGAATGTTGGAATTTCCTCCCCCCCGAAATCTAAACTATTGCAAGTTTTTTTCTGAATTTGTTTAACATTTTTTACAAGAATATTGACATTTTATGCAATTCTTCCAGTGTTTCGCCCATGTTTTTTCTGGGATCCACGCATACCCTCCTGTTTCCTGTGTCCTGCCTTTCAGCGGCTGAAATACCCCCATGCTTTAATTTGCCGGCCACACATCCCCGTCACTTTTAATATTCGAGCCCGGGCCCCGGATAAAGGAATTTATCTTCAAAAAGGAACTATTTTGAAAATTTGTCATTTCCACTCCCTGTTAAATCATAATTGTCACGATGGACGCCAAACACAGAGAGGGAAAAGTGTTATTTTTAACGTGTATTTTTAATGGACTCATTGTTTTTTTGTGGTGTGGCGCCTTCATGGGAGACCGGGCCTCTTGGGTTTCGAAATAGTCCCGGTAAAACCAAGGAAACACACACTTCGAGTTTTTGTGCGGAACATCTTGATATTTACTACCAACATGTAATCATAGTCTATACAAGGAAGAAAGCATAATTATAATACAAATAACTCACTAATGAGGGGAAACATCCAAAGCGCCGTAACTTTTATTACCGTGACCGACTCGACGTACGAGTATATTAGATACAAGCCAATTCTACTCTAACCAAAACACCTAACTCAGTTTGGCTGGTATACTTCTGTGGGCTTTCAGCTGATTAATCAATTGCAACACTCCAAGATACTTTTTTTTGGCAATATACATTTTACCTTACCACCTACTCTGTTTGGTGCTACATTCTGTTAAAGGCACTTATCAGTGATTTGCTCAACCAAATTGAAGAAATCATCAAAAATCAGATTTGCATGTTTGTAACAGGCTAGGTAGCCTACATTACCACACAGTTTATAGGACACAACAACCTAATCAGGACAAAATCAGATATTTTTAGTCTTACTGTCCGTTTCGTACACTTACTCCAACACGTAATTAAAAGGAGATTCATATCTTAGGACACTACTGTTTTCTTCCTTTTCTATCAATTTTGCTCTGTAAAATTTAGACAATCTACAAACTTCTGCATTCTGCAAATATAAGATATATTGACTCTTTCGGTCTTTTTTCGGTATATTCACTGATAGTGTCTTTAACTCTTTACCTTTATAAAAGAAGACAGCAGCGAATACAGAAAGGTGGCAAAGGGTATCATGTCATTATGGCCAATTGTTGTTAAACAATGTGGTTATATTTGGTGATCTGCTCAATGATGTATTGGATTCAGTAGTCACAAGCTCACTCTGCGTATTCCTTGTCAGGGCATAGCCAGATTGGTCATTGACGGGAGGCTAGACTGTCTTTGTGCCCTACATTTGTCCAAATTTAGCTGATATTTGTCAGCGATTTTTGTCACATTTGACGGGGGGCTATGCCACTGCTTGTAATGATGGTACCGTTGTTTGATATTTTGTTATCAACTTACAGTTGATATGCAAATTACCATGTCACGCCTGGGCATTGTGCACGGAAGTGTGTTTACTCGGTACTCTTAGGTCGCGCACTTATTTGTCACATTTAGAACTCTATGTACGCGCACAATACCAGGTGCAACTGAAAAGCAACAAGCATGCCAAAACTACCGTTTGCTTTAGCTTTTGCTAAAATATATTTACAGAGGAAAGGTTTCTTCCTTTCGAACTGGACATTGTAGTATTGTATTGAGAATATTATGTTCTTCTGTACACATATTAATAAGTTTTCACAAGGATTTTCGTTGTTGACAGGGATTCAAACATGCGACAGAGTGGTTCATCACAAATCAACAACTCTGCATCCGATGTGTCCAGTGGCGTACCGAGGTAGTCGATCCAGAGGGGGCAAATTTCCAAGTCGTCTCACCAGAGGGGGCAAAATTTGTAAGTCGTCCTGGTGATTTGCCCCAATTTAGTCTGAAGTTGACCAAATGCGCGCGTAGCGCGCGAAAATTGCCGAATTTGCTTTAATATTGCCCAAATTTAGGCTGAAATTGGTCGAAATTCCCTGAAAAAGAGGGATGAAAATGCATATTTTGGTCCATATCGTCCCGCTTTTTCGAGCCAGAGGGGGCAACCACTGGATGTGTCTGCATATTTTTATCCTTTAGCCGCCCTCGCGGGATAAAAATATGCGGATGCATAGATGCATCGTTTTTGATTTGTGATGAACCACTCTGTAACATGTTTGAATTCCTAATTGGTCAAGTATAAATTCATCTCATGTTCTACCAACAGGAAGTTGCGTATGTAAATGTCACACTTTAATCTGCAAGATGATATGCCTTCCATTGCTTCATTATCCCTTTTGTATTGTAATTCACAGGCAAAGCATGAAATGACATCAAGGTACCTAGACGTGGTCACCAATGAAGGTCTCATCTCTATCTATAAAAAGCATGCACAAGAGTTGGGAGTGGTGTTTGAACTGATCCGAGCATCACCCAGAAGGGCACGGGTTCCACAGACATGGGGAATGTATCTTATGTGGTACCCAGTATACACCCTATGTTTGGAATCAACACAAAGGCAACAAATCACACTAGGGAATTTACTGCTGATGCAGGTGAGCCTTTACCATACATCAAGAGGTATTGGATTGAACCCTTGATGATGTGGGATTGACATTTATTTGGCCCAGGGTTGGCGATTTTTTTAATTTTTTTTAAAAAAAATAAAACAAAATCGGATTTTTTTGATTTAAATCGATTTTTTGATTTAAATCGGATTTTTTTGATTTTTTAATGTTTTCATACTGGGGGTATGTGGTAGTGTGACATCCAGTCAGTTTCTTTCAAACAAACATGAAATCTAACCCAATCATATATATACTTCCCTAATCCACTAGTCCTAATAAATGAAACATGAAGCCTAGCCTGAAGATGGTTGTGGAGACATATTTTGGACTTACCCATTCAAAATATGTATTTCGACTAAAAAATGAAATCTCGTTTCAAAAATCATGCTGGTATACCTCTGATTTTTTTTCTGAAAGGAAATCCCCAATAATCGTGGATATTAGAAACTCTCACATAAAATCCTCCCACACTTATTTAACTTGTAGAATAGTCCCTAATTAGGGCTCCATCCGGAACCTTCCTTTTTGCAAAATAAGTGAGTTGAGATGCAAACAGTGCTGAAATCAGTTAATTGGGGATGATTAAATTGTGAATCACTGGCTGTTGCTTACATGAGTTTTGGCATATTTGAGGAATTTTTTTTTTCTCAAGATTAATCCAACTTTTAAAAAAACGGTCATCCGAGTGAGCGCTACTGAAATGCCTGGGGCATTGTATTAGGTCAAATATGGTACTGTAATACCGTATATGTTGCAACTAGTATCTACACGAACTTTGAATTCGATACAAAAAGAAATCTAAACAGAACTTAATTTAGATCACAACATCAAGGTTTCAATCATGATTATTTTTAAAACAGAAATGTGTCATTCTAACCATTAGAGGTATCTGATGCTTAAAAGTGGTTTAAATCTTTTATTTGGATAAAAGTAGATGAGTTTAAAGTATTAAAATTGTCTTTTAACATTATTTTGTCATATTTGTTTTTATACAAAAAAAGTGATTAAATCAGGGATTTTTCAAAAAATCATATTTGAATTTAAATCGCGATTTAAATCATGATTAAATCAATGTGATTTTAAATCGAAATCGGCCAACCCTGATTTGCCCATGCATAGGCCTTACACGTAATAACTTTTGTCATCATTCATCAAGTTTATTCATCTTAACATAAGTAGATACAAAAATACTATTGTAAAGTGCAAATACAAATGTAATTCTTAAAATCGTAAAAAGCAGTAATGTTGTCAAGGACTGACAATTTTTTTAAGAACCTAGCTCAGCCAATTACTGATATATCTGATCTGTACCTATCTTTTCTGTACAACTTGAATAACCATATTTCTGTACATATAACTATACCATACGACAAAAGCTATATTGGACTCCAATATCTGAGTCCACAGTGTCGATATCCCGCACAGTAGTCCCAATTATTTTAAATTGAATTTATAATTTTTTAATACAAAATGATCTTTGAGCTCTGTATGATTATGATCACTAAAGGTATGAATGAGACTAAAAATTTGCGAATGCGCTCCCCGAAGCGGATGACTCAGTCAAACTTATCAGGTCACATAAACAAATTTATCATGGCGAGTTTTTCCAGTGCATTGGCGATTTGCAATATGATTAACGAAGAGAACAATTATCAAAATAATAAAATAGCGCAAACACCTGGAGAAGTAGACACTGGCATTGCTGTTTTCAGTATTGGCATCGAAACGTTTCCCGACGGATTGTAATAAACTGTGACAAACGGTAAGACATGGCATAGGCATGATTACAATGGAAGTTGATGAGAGGATGGTCATTTGTGTTTTATCAGTAAGATTCTTAAAACATATCATAAAATGAGAGAATTTGGTCCCCCGCCAAATTTTGTTGGCGAAGGGGGGACTATAGAATGGGTTTTAGCCGCCGGGTGTGTGTGTGTGTGCTACCACGCGAGATCTTTGTAACTAAGCAAGTGTGGAAAGTCAATCTTTGCAACATAGAGGGTATCTCCACGTAGGCGGTGGTGGGGATACAAAGTGGGTCAGTGACATGGGTCAAAGGTCAATGTGGGTAAAAAATAAATGGGTCAAATAAGGGCAAAATAGGGCTAAATTGACAAGAACATCACGCCGGAGTCAACGTCCTTGTTTGGTAGTGCCCTGCTCTTACCATGCTTCAGACTTCACTCGCAAAACAGGAAGTTGTGATCATCGGTCGAGTGGGTCGGGTCGATCAGTGCGTATTAAAGGTGCCGCATGCTGCCACAATTCAAATGATTGTGTGAGTGGTGGTGTTGAAATGGAAGGCAATTAAGCGCCACCAAAACGTTATGTTTGCAAAATAAGAACAAGTGTCCTGCGGGACTCATGGGGCACATAGTATCGGAACAACACTCCATCAGTATTGATATGACACTGTAGCGAGATAAAAAATATAGCCTCGCTCCTCTAAACGAAATGACATGCGCAACTTAGACGCTATATCGCGTATCGCAAAGTTATATAAATAAAACTGAATGAAGCTCATTCATAAAATATAATTTCTAGGATATTGCTAGTATACTGTAGTGTTTGTTCTCTGATAGTTTTCTAACGCCTATCCATGGCTCATGGGCATCTCACGGTTCCATATCATTCCGTTCCAGACCGTGCCGCAAGCATGTTTCTCTCTCGAACTTTGGGTAAGGGGTGTTCTTCTTCCGTTATGTCCCTGAGGTGGGGGAATAGGTTTGTCTCTATGGGTATTTTGGGAAGAATAATTTGGTTGCTACAATTACTACTAAAAACAAGAACTACAAAACTAATAACTACTTTAGGTACAAATACAAAAACAAACTTGTTCATTGAGGGAAGAATGGGATTTTAAATATAGTTAGGGATAAAATACTAACAATACTACTACAACAAGAACTACAACTACAATAAATACTATAGTATAAAACTACAAACAACTACAACAACAACAACTACTACTATAACTACAACTACTAGTACAACAACAACTTACTATTACAACAACAACTACTAATACAACAAATAGATTAAGGTCTATTACAACAATACTACAAAAATCCTATAACAACTACGAATACAAACTGAAAAACTACACGTAGGCTACTACAACTACTAAATACTATACACAACAAGCACACACAAATTACATTGCTGTATGATCAGCAAATGAAGTATTCACAATTTGAATAGGTACCGTGTAATAAAGACAGTTATGAGATTTTTTTTAAACAGGAAAACAAGAGGGCATTTTGTTGTTGAAGTGTGTTTAATTTGATCAGCAAACTAAACTTCAAGAGGGTACTTCAAGCTCACGAAGGTCGTTGACGGTCCCGATCGATTTATCACCTCACATATTATCATAACAAAGGACGTGACTCAGGCGTGAAGTTGGTATAAATTGATAAATAAACGTCACACGATATCTTTGATTGGAGCAAGTACTGGTGTCCATCTTCGCACCATAGATGTCACGCAAGTAGGCTGGGGATGACTTCGGATGGGTCATGTGGCTTGGTCAAAGGTCAAATGGGTCAAAAATAGGCAAAAATGGAGTTAAATTGCTATAACCTATCTGTTGTGGTAGGATGATGACACTTAGTGGGTGTTGTCATCATTCAGTGCCAAACATTTGAAGGTCATTTCAAGTCTGCAGGTCATCCAAGGTCAATCACTTAACATGTATGTTTTTTGTTTTTATGTAGGAGTAATGAAAATTGTGGGTGTGGTCACAATTCAGAGTGCCAAAATTTTGAAGGCCATTTCAAGGTCCAGCGAGGTCATCCACATGCACATAATCACTTAACATGTGGTAGGCGAATGAAATTGGTGGGTGGTCAACATTCAGTCCAAAAATTTTGAAGGTCATTTCAAGGTCATGCGGGGTCATCAAGGTCAAATAACTAAAACAGGTGGTAGGGGATTGAATTGGTGGTGTGTGTTATCAACATTCAGTACCAACAATGTTGAGGTCATTTTAAGGTTATTGCAGGGTCATCCAAGGTAAATAACTTAACATGTGGTAGTAGGGTGAATTGGTGGGTTGGTACATTCAGTGCCAAAACTTTGAAGGGCATTTCAAGGTCATGCGGGTAATCCCAGGTCAATCACTAATATGTGGTGGGAGGATGAGAATTGGTGGGCGTGGTCAAAATTCAGTGCCAACAAATTTGATGGTCATTCACGGTCAGGCGGGGTTCATTTAAGGTCAAATCAATAATCATTGTGTTAAGATGATGAAACTTGGGGGGTTGGTGGTCAACTCAGTGCCAAAAAATTTTGGTGGTTTTTCAAGGTCAGTCAGGTCAAATCTTTGAACCTGGTGTATGGTCATGAACCCTAGGTGGATTGTGGTCTCAATATTCAATTGCAAAATTTTAAGGTCATTTGAAGGTCATGTGTGGTAATTCAAGGTCAAATCACTAAACATGTTGATGAGGAATTAATTGGTGGGTGTGGTTCAACATTTCATTACCAACAATTTTGAAGGTAATTTTTAAGTCATGCAAGGTCATCCAAGTCAAATCACTTAAACCTGTGGTAGAGGGGAAAATTGGTGGGTGTGGTTCCCACATTCAGTGCCGAAATTTTTGAAGGTCCTTTCAAGGTCATGCGGGTAATCCCAGGTCAATCACTAATATGTGGTGGGAGGATGAGAATTGGTGGGCGTGGTCAAAATTCAGTGCCAACAAATTTGATGGTCATTCACGGTCAGGCGGGGTTCATTTAAGGTCAAATCAATAATCATTGTGTTAAGATGATGAAACTTGGGGGGTTGGTGGTCAACTCAGTGCCAAAAAATTTTGGTGGTTTTTCAAGGTCAGTCAGGTCAAATCTTTGAACCTGGTGTATGGTCATGAACCCTAGGTGGATTGTGGTCTCAATATTCAATTGCAAAATTTTAAGGTCATTTGAAGGTCATGTGTGGTAATTCAAGGTCAAATCACTTACCTGTGGTAGGATGCACTTGGTGCGTGTGGGCAACAGTTCAGTGCCATAAAATTCCGAAGGTCATGTCAATTGAAGAGCCTCAGAGTGGGTTCAAGAACCACTTATCTCCATCATAATCTCCCTGAGATCTTAAAATTGTTGCTTTTGTTATTAAAGTACTGCACTGGGCGGGGGACCTTGGGTTCGAGGACCGCTTGTTTTGTATGATACACAAAGGAAATTGGACTTGCTGTGACAGCTTCGCTCCAATATCTTAGTGTATCGTACTCAATGCATCCAATTTTATTAGAGTATTGTGATCATATCGTTCTAATTTTATATCAAAATGTAATCAGATATGTTTCCATGTGGGGGAGAAAACGTCATATGAAGAACGGACAATGATTGGGTCACACACATTTAACAACAAGTTATCACATATTTTCTCCATTGATACAGGTGCACCATCAGCCAAAGAGCCCACCCTAACCCAAGCCAAAGCACTCGCCCTGAATGGCCTGGAATTACTCATGCCTGGTAATGAACATCTACTACAAAATATTACGCAAAGAATTTGAAGTTAAATTGGTAAACAAAGTGATGTGAATTGTACACTACAGGTTTTGCACACCGATGAACAGAATCTAGTCTGACAATTTCTGTGTCCTAGAGTGTGACAAAATGGGTAAAAAGAGCGGGTATTAACATGTTGACAAACTTTTATATGGTCTCCTGAATTCTGGAAGAACCTAGCAATCACTTTTCTATCTGTCTGTCTTTATTTGTAAAAAGGGTGAAGTGAATAATTTCTAGATTGTACGGTGGCACATGTGAAAAGAATAGGGTTTTATGTTAGGAACATGTTTTCAACCTCATATTTGGTACAGGTATTTGTAGATTTAGTTGTGTGATTTCCATATTTCAAAAAGTTATCTAGAGTTCTGCAAAGTGTACGTTGATGTAACTTGGTGGAGGAAAGCGGATTGATGATTAGAATTGATTTTGGGTGTAAATTATGCAGACTTTAAATGCAAAGAGTTATATGGGCTAATTGCTATCTCGATAAATATCATCTGCAAAATTCCTGCTACATGAAAGATAATGCATGCCTTTTCTGGAGAATCTCATTGAGTTGCAAGGTCAGCATGTCATGGCTAAGGTCCGTGCTTTGTGAGTACAGTTCAAGTCTATTTCCACCCTGTGCTCTTATGCAGCCAATGTTGGATGTAGTAATTAACCCTGTGAGGTATCAAAATTTTTTTAGGTTTGGTGGGGACAAATCCAGGACCACCCTTGGGGTTTTGTAGTATGCAATGAGCCAGGGGCGGATTTAAAGGGGCGACCACATGGCGCCGCATAGATTGTGTCGGGTGCACTGTAGCTAACTAAAAATACTTTTTAACGCACAGAGCGCCCTGTAGATGTCTAAGAATGGATGGTACAGGGCGTTGGGCGCAGTGTAGATTAGCTGTGTGGGCATCCAGCAGAACGCAGTATTTACTCCTCCCCCCCCCCCTTTCTGAGTTTGAATCGACTGGGAAAAAACATACCTTGGGCGAGCGCAGCAAGCCGGAAATTTGGCACCCTCCTATTGAGAAATCTTGAATCCGCCCCTGCAATGAGCTATTTCTGTATTGCTATAATGATTATTCGATACACAAAATTCCTCAGCTACATTAAACAACCACAGGTCATGCAGTATTCTAACTATTCTACCTTCAAGTTTTGAAAACCTTCCCTAAATAAATTACAGTTTAACACCAGCAGCCTAACTCATATTAATTGCACTTTTTGGCATGCTGCTTCTTGTCTTGTAAATCAAAAAGTCAGTGGGACGATTGCAGTTTGAGATGAACCGTGTTAAAACGTATTTTCAGGTGCATTCTAACCAGATCTACCTCAAAGTTTGTGAAACCTTCAACTAAATAATTACAGTTTCACCAGCAGCCTAGATATTATGGCACTTTTGTGGCATGTGCTTCTGTTTGTAATCACAAAAAAGCAGCGTGGGAATTAAGTTTGAGAATGAACCGTTGTTAAAATATTTTCAGGGCATTCTAAACCAGATTCTACTCAAAGTTTGTGCAACCTAAAACTATTACTAGTAAAATTGTGATGTGGTGGGATCAAGCAAAATGAGTCGAAAAGGTCGGTCGCAAATATTGATTTGACATTGCCAAACAAAGAGAAGAAAATTTCTTTTGTTTACAATTGTTTTTGCCACCTTTCAACGATTATAATCTTTGGAAGAATTGGTCAATTTCAATGAGGGTTCCAGCCAGGCGCATTAGCCAGCACGGTTGGTTCAGGGGCAATTTCCTGGTAGGTGTAACAAAGTCAAGATCACAGGGGGTAGAATTTCGTTTTTCCCGACTGTGTGCGAGAGAGAATCAGGTTGATTCCCAAAACAAATTTGAGGGAATCATTTAATTCGCTACGGTGTGCGAAGTTTTGAAGTAAGGAGAATAACATGATTCTCGCAATCAGTCGCGAGAACTTTGCGAGAATCGATTCTCAAATCTTGCCGAAATTCTAGCCCTGCGATACAAGACAAAAACTTCACGGTCGCAGGGCAAAAAGAATCCGAAAGGGGCTGATTTAACATAAATACTCAGCGTTTTACTAATCCGATTCCCCTCAAGATTTTAATCCATCAATTCATGAATGAGGGATTATTGCCATCGAGTGACAGGAGGCAGTTGTGGGTGACTTTTATATCTTTTTGTGCAAGTTTGGACATCATTTGATTCCGTGCTTGTAGTCTTTCTTACTGAATGCTATCGGTTTATGTGTGCACCTATTAACCGGTTATAGTGGGGTTCTTCGGGCGAAAAAGAAATGGTGATCGTGTTACAATATCTTTCCAGAGGGCTTACAGGGTGATGAGGTCACACACAAGTGGAGTTAAATTTGAATTGAGTAGATTTCGTGTAAACAATTTTCCATGGATGAAGGTCGCCGGACTATATAGAGATGACACAAAGAAGTTGTTTGACTTGAGATCGACTGAGGATGTTAATAACTCGGGGGACTTTTGCAACCAGAGGCGCGTCCCACTATGAGTTATGGTCACAAGGACGGTACCGATGCTACATCGAGGCCCACTTCATGCCTAGTGGGAACGCGGTTTAATGGACTCGGACCTACATCCGAGAGCGGGTCCGAGACCACTCAGGTAGGTAGTCTCGGTACTAGGACGTGATACCAAATGCACAGTGGGAATGCGTTTGTACATCGTAAGTAGGGCCCGGCTCACATATCACGGCGAAAACCACTGCCTTGGCTGTGAGCAAGGCCCGCGGGAGCAAGGACAAAATTATCGAAAACAAAATCCGTATTTTCAACTTTGAATTACAAATATTACCTGAAACATCTACAATTTCTTCCTGCATTAGTTTCACTATTGTATCATATATGTCATTAGTATAAAACACGAAATGAGAGAGCAGCGGTGAAACAGCGGGCTGACGGACATCCATAACACATAAACAATGAGACTTCCGGGTTACGATGAATCTGAAAATGGATACGGTCACGAGCATCACGCATTTCAAAATGCTCAGAAAATGATAGCCTAGGACGTTGTTATTTGTTCGACAGTCAATGTGTTTTACATCAATTCATAGAGAATCCTTGTGGCACAAGTTATCACAGGAGGAACAGAGCAGCTAGAGCAGATCATCTTTTGCAAAATAAAACTAAGGGAGGAATGTAAGGAAAACAACTCAGGGTAAGTGGGCCGCTACTACATCGGCGTTTGGCACGGATGGAGTACTATTAGTGGCGACAGTGAGAACGCAGAATCAATGTGGGCCGAGCCCACTTCTATGTGACTCAGACTAGGTCGAGCACAATGTTTATAGTGGGAACACCCCTAGTCTCAAGGAATGTTCAGCAAAAGACAATTGCCTAATTTAGTGAAGCAAAACGGCAAAAAGAATAAGTCCGTACCTTAGCAATTGGTATCGGCGTATCGTCCTTTGCAGAGAAGGGCAAGCCTTTTTTCCCATATGGGCATTTATATGACTAGTCATAGTGTTTACGGTATAGATGGTGAAAAGTTGGAGTTATGTTGTGTTGGTTTCGCGCAAGTTTAGAATTTTTTAGTTTATGTATGATTGGTTATATTTTTGGAGGTCTTTGAGAAACCAATTTTGGGGTTGTTACGCTGAGAAACCTTATTTGGTTTGCATAAGTTCTTGTTGGCTGTTTCGATACAATGGACATTGCGCGGACATTCTATACCATGCAGCGTGGCTGTCCTCTAAACAAGTTTCCACTACGTTGACCGTTTTAACGCAACTTGAAACTGTAAAGCCAGTTATGGTCTTATAGGGTGGTACTTGAACGTGAAGGACTTTATACGGGTATATTTTAAGGTTTTCTAGATATAAATATAGATCCTATAATATGATAAACAAAAGTCTAAAAGAGGGATATCACTTGCGAC
>JAMKCH010016240.1:0-31365 GCA_023653785.1 Ophioderma brevispina
TTGCATGGCTCAAATATGAAAATGGACGCCGTCTTGGCAACGGAAAATCCACAATTTTGTCACCGTTGTCAAGGAGAAATCTTGTCTGCAAAATTGCCAACTGGATCAGACTTAAAGACACTATCAGTGATTTGCTACATCAGCAAATCGAAAAAATCATCAAAAAATTCGACTTGGGCATGTATGTAACAAGTACAGGTATCCTAACATACCCTGCAAATGATAAGACCAGAAGCAACCAATAAGGACAGGATCGGAGATTTTAGTCATTAGTGTCCGAACGGACACTTACTAAAAACACGTAATTGAATGGAGAATCGTATCTTGGAACACTGCCGTTTTCTTTCTTTTCTGGTAATTTTCTACAGCTGGAAAAGGTAACTTATGAGAATTCTACAGACTTATCCTTCACTTTGAAGCTATTCCTGCAAATTTCAAATATTTTTCAAATCACTGCTAGTGTCTTAATTTCTACTTAAAAGCTTATTTATGGAATCAAGGTGAGTCTTTAAAATATTATATATAGAAAATGCCAGATCGATCGTTGTATGAATTGAAAAGATTTAGACTGACATGACTGAGAAATGTTCAATTAACCCGCGGCCTCATTCAATTGGCGGAACAGCTCCTACGCTGTGCAACGTCACACGTACAATCAATGCACGGATTAACCGGAGGGTATGCAAGCCATAAGGCATTTTAAACGTATTGCTGCAACTCGTTGAGCAGTGAAGTAGCAAAGCGTTGCGCAATTTCAGCAACGCGTTGCGACGTCGGCCAATCAAAATCGGAATTCTGTGAGTGTGACGTATTCAAAAAAAAGACCCACAACGCGTTGCTAGATACTTTGCAACGCGTGCAAACCTTCACAACGCGTTGCGAGCTTCACAACGCGTTGCAAGCTTCACAACGCGTTGCTAAGGTCCACAAGCAATAAGGGTCATAACGTATTGCCGCAACGCGTTGTGAGAAAGTCACAAACGCGTTGCGACATTTCGGCAACGCGTTGCGACATTTCGGCAACGCGTTGCGGTGGCGGCAAATCAAGAAATAATGATTTCTGTGACGTATTTCAAAAATATAAATCTCACAACGCGTTGCGACCTTCACGACGCGTTGCAAACCTTCACAACGCGTTGCGGCAATACGTTATGACCCCTTATGGCTTGTGAACCTTCGCAACGCGTTGTGAAGGCTTGCAACGCGTTGTGAAGGTCGCAACGCGTTGTGAAGGCTTGCAACGCGTTGTGAAGGCCATAAGGGTCATAACGTATTGCCGCAACGCGTTGTGGATCTATTTTTTGAAATACGTCACAGAAATGCATGATTTTGATTGGCCGACGCAGCAACGCGTTGCCAAAATGTCGCAAAAAACAAAGGGGCGTGCCTACTTTCTCACAACGCGTGGCGGGCATACGTTATGACCATTATGGCTTGTGAACCCCTTCGCAAGAGTTGTGAAGGTCGAACGCGTTGTGAAGGTCGAACGCGTTGTGAAGTTGCCTGCAACGCGTTGTGAGTTTACACCACGCGTTGCTAGGATACTTTGCACGCGTTGTGGTCTAATTTGTGAATGAAATACGTCACAGAAATTCGTCATTCTAATTGGCCGAAGCCGCAACGCGTGGGCTACTTCCCAACGAGTTGCCGAAAGTCGCAACGCGTTGCCGAAATGTCGCAACGCGTTGACGAAATGTCGCAACGCGTTTCGGCAATACGTTAATGGCCTTTAGGCTTGCGATAGGGCGGGACCTCCTTTAAATTTAGGTAAACAAAGACCGGGCGGCAATGCCTTTCAAAACAGAACCCGGTATTTTAAATAAAAGCTAATTATAGGAACGAGTCACAGCTCTTCAAAAGCTTTTTCAGATAAATTCAGGATATAAAATATTGTTGAAGTTTGACTTTGACGAATGGCAGAATTCCAAAATCAGAAGTTTTATTTTCATATTCAAAAAATATTTACAAAACGAAAAAGTTTGCGGGCCACAACATGGAGTGACCCGCTGCCGAAGCGCGAGTATTTTAACCTCTACATACTTAGGCTATGCCAAAATAGTTGAGGTTAAAACAATTACGTGAACTGAAGTCTGAATTTGAAAGAGGTTTTTGCAAATATATCCGTCTCGATCGTATTCAACTCACAAGTGACCAGCTCCTTTTCCCTAACTGACTCCCTAAAATTCCTCCGCCGATACGCTTAATCTTCAGTGCGCTGATTGGCTTACAAACTGAAATTACTTCTTCAGTAATTCTTAATAAAGTTATACACTGAATATTCATAAGGGAAGATGAGCAAAAATTTATCCTGACGACAAGAGTGACTATTTACTTGAGAAGTCAAAAATTAATCCTTACACACATCAAAATAAAATAAACCTTTATGAGAAAATCCTGAAAAATCCATGGAAACTCATATTTTCAGTGCATTAAACAATAATACGATGTAAAATATCTCCAAGGAGATTTCTTGTGTATGAATGACTGAGAAAGATGAAAATAAAGGCCTAAAAATGGGGACGAAGAAAATAACAATGTCCGAGTGTGAACTGGTTTGATGTCTCTTTTACGAGTGAAATAGATCCTAAATTTGAAGGAAGAAATCACCTCCTAGACTCGCAAAAACCATCCCCGAAATGTGAAAAATACCCTCCCTGCGAAATTACGCCCCAGATGAACTCTGCAGGTATCTTTGCTCTATGTAAAAAGACTTAATTCTGCATCCCTGCTGAATTTGGATCGCCGATGGTGCGGCTAAAAATTGGTAAATGACATGGATGAAAAAAAACAAAAAAATGACACTCAAACCAGACTAAAGCAAGCACAAAAATAATACCTGAGATGCTTTCTATGGATTAATCATACCATCATGTAATAAAAATAAAAAAAAATATGAATCGTGAGTACTCTTCAACTTCAGTATGCTACCACTTCAATTATGAAAACAACAGGTGCCTAGCCTAGACCCAACTTCGTTACAATACATATAATTCCATTATATGTATCAATAATATTGTGGGCTTACTTTATAAAAAATATTTGAGGACAAAGTTTTAATGAACAAAGCATGGCACAGATGAATGTCCTTTTTTTAACACGGACTAAATGGTGAGCTTCCATTCCCTCTATAGCCTATGCATATTCTTCCCAGGTCTTACTGCATAAATATATATCAATCATATTGTGGGCTACTCCACAATGTCAAAGGCTTTGTGTTTGTGTGTGGTGTGTGTATGCATGCATGTGTGAGTGTGTGCGTGCATGTATGTGTGTGTGTATTGATGTGTGTGAGGTTACACCCATACAACTGTGGGCACACACACTGGATTTTCACTATTCAACTGCAGACATTGTTGCAATCGATGACATCCTCAAATGTGACAATGTTAAATATGTTTAGTATTACTTAGTTTATTCCATAAATAATCATAGAAACAGTCCATCACCCAAACAGTCTTTATTGAAAGAAGGGGGCACATTACTAAATAACTCTACCACTGAAATTCACATAAATATGCCATGATTCATGCTCTCATCTCCACCCCATGTGACAATATTTTTGATATTTTGCTTGCATGAATGGCTTAATTTTTTTTAACCTTAATTATAAAGGGTTACACCAAATGCGGAAGGATTTAGTGATGTGCTTCCTTAAAGCTCAAACACTCTTTATGCAATAAAGCCCAATGTCTCATTTATTTCATGGAGAGGGGTATCCAATAAGCAACAAAAAAAAAAATGTCCTTCCCATAACCTGGCTGACACCCAACAGATCCAGCAGCATTGCTGTCTACTGAAGATAGCAAATTTAATGGCTGATGTCCAACAATTTCAGCAGCAGTACTTACTACTAAATATAGCAAATCTGCTGGCTGATGCCCACGTTTCAGCAGCAGTATTTGTCTGCTGAAAATAGCAAATCGATTTGCTGACCCAACAGTTTCAACAGTAATGCTGTCTACTGAAGCAAATCTGCTTACTGATGCCCAACAGTTTCAGTAGCATTGCTGATAGCAAATCTGCTGTCTGATGCTAACAGTTGTAGCAGCATTGCTGTCTACTGAAGATATCAAATTTGCATAGGCATAAATCCAGGGGGAGGGGGTATATTTTGATGAGGGGGATGGTCAATACGATCATCCCTCATGCCTGTTAATGTGTTTTTGACCAAATAACTTTTACCATAATAGTTTAAAATGGTGTATTTTCGCGTGCTTTCGCAGGCATTGTGGTTTGGATTGTCTCCAGAATCCGCTCCACAAGGGTGCTGGATCCTGGCTACATGCATGTTTTTGACCTGCAAAAGACCATGTTGTGTCGTCTGCAAGAATTACAATAGGCACATTGGGATTACTCTGGTCATATGTGTGTGTGTTGTGTGTGGTGTGTGTGGGTGTAGGTGTGTGAGGGTGTATGTGTGTGTGTTGTGTGTGTGTGTGTGTGTGTGTGTGTGTGTGTAAATGCAAAATTATAGGCCCTTCATGATCTCAAAACTTGCTTTGCTCCTCAGATTCGTTTCAGAACATACTATGGGTTTTAGATCACTGAAGGCCTATAATTTTAACTGTGCATCTCATAGCAGTAAATATTTGTATATGTTTTGTGTACTTGGACAATGCACAATGGGCTATTTTATATGATTGTGATTATTGCTACCTATGTTGAATTCCATGCAGTGCATGTACAACTCGGCCATTTGCAAAAGGGCAGTGGTAACAGTTGAGTGAAAATCATTATTTTGGGATAGTTGTTCAAGACGGCCAATCAGATTCATTTTATTAAGAGTGCATAGAGAATACTACTGGCAGATCAATGTTATATGTGGACTAGGCTTGTGGTGCAGTATAACCATCTATTTATGCATATACATGTGCAGCCGCGGATCCAGGGAGGGGGCGCGCGTCTCCCGGTAATTCTGCAAATTCTTGCAAAATCAGCCCATTTTGAGCTATTTTGGACCAGTTACAACCTTTCAGCCCCCCGGTAATTTTGACATTTTCCAAATCCTGGATCCGCCATTGATGTGCTGTTTTTGTCACTAATCATGTATGTTTGAATTTCAGAATTCTTAAATACTGTTTCAACAATCTCCAAGAAAAAAATCAACAACTTGGATCATCCTTGACACGTAATAGGCTGGGTGACACAACAGAGTACTTTTCCAGGCTATCGTTTAAACAGGTAAGACATACTGTATGCCATATATCAAATTCAGTATGTGTAACTTAGTTACCATTTGATAGAGTCAGTGTTATAGTACATATACATCAGTTGTGATATATTTGGATGATACGATGGATTTGTTTGTACAGTGGGTGCCTTACAAGTGTGTACCCATAAACTTCACAGCTGAGAGCATACCCAAGGTATGAGTGGCTAAAATATGCCCATTATACTAAGCTAAATATAATTGCAAGAAATAGGATGGAGTATAGGGTTGTAAACCAACTTAACAGTGAGAAAAAAATAACCTTTCCCTGTAGGCATCCAAATTGGAAGCGTTCAATTTGGATGCCTCTAGGGAACGATTATTTTCTACTCATGTTTACCAACCTAGTTTCAACTCAACAGCATCATCTTCCTGCACATGTAACTAGAGACTTTTGACATCCTAGGACATATACCAGTTGAAGAGTCTTATGTTCATTACCCCAACAAAATAAAAAATATGCCCAAAGTGCATTAAAGACACTATCAGTGATTTATCAGAAAGAGTCAAAATATATAAAATTTGCAGGAATAGCTTAAAAGTGAAGGATAAGCCTGTATAATTCTCATAAGTTACTTTTTTAACTGAAGAATCGACAGAAAAGAAAAACGGCAGTGTTCCAAGATACGATTCTCCATTCAATTACGTGTTGTAGTAAGTGTCCGTATGGACAGTAATGACTAAAAGTTTTGATTTTGTCCTTATTAGGTTGCTTCTGGTCTAATCATTTGCATGGTATGTTAGGAGACCTGTACTTGTTACTTACATGCAAAAATCTGATTTTTGATAATTTTTTCGATTGTCTGATTTAGGAAATCACTGATAGTGCCTTTAATCCTGAACACAGGCACGACTCCATGTAGGCCCCATGTCACTGGGGAAGATGCATAAAGTAGGCTAAAAATTACTGAATCCGCAAAAATATCTGCAAATTGCACAAAGTTTTCCAAAGTTGCAAGATTTGCCTTTCGGCAACTTCAGGCGACTTTGCCCTATTTTTGACATCTTTGCCTTACTTTACACAATTTCCCCAGTGACATGGGTCTCCATTTGAAAGCACTGTTAATTGCATTGCCAAAAAGGAACTATCCAAAATTGTAAAAAAAAAAATTGCATACATATGTATGTTCCAGATTATGTGGGTGTATGCACTTCACATGTGTATGTGCATGAGGGTATGTGCCTGTATGTGTGTGTATGTCTGTGTGAGTGTGTGTGTGTGCATGTGTGTGTGTCTGTCAACTATCTGGCCTAGATTTTCCTTTTTAAGAAACATGACATTTCACCCATTTTGTTTGCATATCCAGGATACTTAATATATTAAATCATGCCTGATGTGAAGTAAAAAATGAGGTCTTGTAGGTCATCCGATGCAATTGGAAACCCTCTAGCACTGGAATAAATGTAAAGCGCTTTGATAATTTGTACATGTGAAAGGCGCTGTATGAATGTCAACATTTATTTATTGATTTTATAAGCATATTTTCTGATTGTTCAACCTTTTATATCTGATTTTCAACATGTATTCATGCCTCATTCTTGTATTACCCAACTTGTTAATTTCATCCATGATTTTGGTATTAATTGTGATACAAGGTTGGAAACCGATGCTGTGTACCTGGGCTTCTCAAAGGCCTTTGATACGGTCAACCACTTAAGTTAATTGGGAAGTTCAGGTGCATTGGCTTCTGTGGTCCACTTCTTGAATTAAGTTCTTGCTTGGTTTAACAACTACTTTGAGGGCAGGTTATCCATGGTGCTCAGTCAGACTGCTCTTATCAGTGATCTTCCTTCTTGTGTCTCGCCTCCAACTAAAATAGTCCTTTTCTGCCGATGATGTAAAATGTTATAGAACCATTGCCACCATTAAATCTCTCTACAATCTAACCTCAACATTCTCTTCAATTGGAGCCAAACATGGGATTTACATTTCAATGCTATAAATTGTGTTGTTTTACAGGTAAAAACAAGCAAACATTACCATGGACCCCGCTATGATTATCAGCTTGGTATTCATACTTTGCACTACGTTGATCACCACGATATTGGGATTATTGTATCTGGTAAGTTTAACTGGAAACCTCATATTAATCAAATATCTGTAATGCTAACCATGTTCTTGGTTATGATCCCTTATAGTTGCTATGATATTGATGATCCACTCACTTGAAAAATTCTCTACCTTGCCCCTGTCAGGCCAATTTTAGAATATGGCTCTGAAATTTGAAATCCTAAAACAATTCATTAAGAATATTGAGAAAATTCAAAGGAGGGTAACTAAAATTCACACTAAAAATTTCTGCCCCGTATAAAGTTCACCTCAAAAAACTTAACTTCCTTATTCTTGAAGACCGTCGAGTTCTAAGCATCAACAACATGGCAGCAATAGCTACGGATGGGGAAAATACACTTCAAAATTTAAGACCATCCAATAATCACACTCTCATCCCAAACAAATACAGAACAGAAGCATTTTGGCAGACTTTTTTAATCATATCTCCAAGTATTGGAATAAAATACCTGCCAACATTAGGAGTACTCCCGCCTTGTCATGTTAAAAATATAGTGGTCTGTAAGTTCTGGTCATATAAGACCAAGAAGGTCAACAGGTGTTAACATGCTTATGTGAAATTAATGTATTATGTGTGTGGCTAATTACATGTCCTACACTGATAAACATGGCACAGGTGTAAGTCTGGACCAGAGGTCAGATTTAATAATGGCATCTCCATGCTTTGCTGTCAATTGTGTAAGCTAAACTTCAAGGAATAGTTTTGAGTGTCTTAAATGCTTACTTACCGAAGTAGGGGGAAACGAGGTCAAGCCCCATTGAATGCAATGGATGTTGACCTTTGGTGCCCCCTACATTGGGAACTAAGCATATAAGACGGTCAAAACTATTCCTTATTTTAATCCTATGAGGTCCATCAATAATTGGCACCATTTTTTATCCAAATCGGAGTAATTTTAAAATTTGACCCCTGTACAACTGAAAATGACTTTTTATTGATTCTTGCTGTTTTTAGCCTATAACTTCAAAACTTTCGGCTGCAGATAGTTCAAACTATACCTTTTAGGAATCCTTATGATTTAACTATTAACTTGGTATACTTGACAACATGATTGGATCAATTTCAAAATTTGACCCCTGTTATTGACCTTTGACTCCCGAAAAACCAATTTCCCCACCCCCTATGATAACTTACTTTTTGGGGGGTAAATGTTGACACCTTTACCTACCAAAATCAGTTGAAATCAGCTTCTTTAAAAAATTTTCATAGATTTGCTACAAATATGTTTAGTTTTGAGTTACTAAATTGGAACCAAACTTGAGTCATAGGTGCAACATGATATCCCCCATTTGTTGATGAGGTCAAAGGTCACATACCAAGGTCAAAGTCAAGTTGTAAGATAGGCTGAAAATGTAAAATTGACCTTATTTGAAAAGCTAAAGTTCAATTAGAACCAAACTTGGTTATGGAGTTTACATGCAATCCCTCGTTTGTTTATGAGGTCAAAAGTTACTTATCAAGGTCAAAGGTCAAGTGAGGCCTATCATCCACAAACCGCAAGGACATGCGACACAAGCGGTCTGAGGGCGATGCCTTTTTTAATGTAGTTTTGTAAAAAAATGTATATACTAAGTCCACACACTATTGTTGGTATTCCCCAATATTCTAACTTTGATTCAAGCATATTAACAGTATTATAAATATGGAATAGACCTTTTGCTCTAATTTGCCATTGACATGCCATTCATATACGGCAAAATGTGACACCATAGCTTATATAATTTGAATACAATCCTGTCTACGACACATGTAGAACAACTGTACGCGGTGCAATTCAGCCTGGTGGACTTTAATGTTCATCTCACCACTATCTCATTTAATTACATGGAGATTTTGCAATCATGGTAGGTGTCAATAATGCGATTTATAATTTAAATAAAGCTCCCCCAGACAATGGTCAATATTTCTAGACCAATTCATATATGGTATTTCTTTTGTTATACATGACCATTATTTATGACACTTCCACAAAAACAAATGGTATGAATAACAAAAGACGGATAATAGATAATGAGAATGGAAGAAAGAGGGCAAGCAACGTTATATGTTTTTTTTTAGAATTGTGTTTAGGGTCCCCTAACTTTCTGGGCCTGTGTGCCTGTTAGGGCTTCCCTTTTGCACTTCAGCTGTTCTATGTTACATTTTGTGCAATAACATATAACATGTTGTTTTTGTAGGCCAAACATGCAGAATGTTTTACAAGTACTGGATTGATCCCATTGAGCATTATGGCTCCTGTGGCAACATTGGTCATTGGTCAATGACTCGAGACAAAAACACAAAAGGGACACGAAACTGAGATGCTATATATACCTTACCAAGTTATGGAGGTCACTTTTATATCACAATTATCCACTAGATTACAATGTGCAAGGATTATCACAATAGAAAATCAAGGGGATAACCCATCCGCCCTTTTCACTAGACAGAAACAAGCATCTGGCACCTTGAATGATAAACATTAGCATGGTTAATTAAATGACAAGACGAGTAACATCTGAGTGGAGTATAGACAAAATGTACAAGATCAAGAGGAAGAAGAAACCAAGGCCAAATTCCTGCACCAAACAGATAATTAAGTAAGTGCATAGCACATTGGGCTTTGAGAGATGAGAGAAGGGAGAGGACCCCAACCTACACACAGACAAGTTGTATAAATTATTCACTTAAAAGGCAAGATCAGTGATTTGTTAAATCAGAAGCGTGAATTAAAGGAACAGTTTATGATGAGTTGGGGAGAAAAGAAAAGAAATGGGAGGTGCCAAGTGTTGGTGAATTGGTCGTAGTGTGGGTGATTTTAACGGGCATGTGGGGGAAAAAGATCGAAGGTTCGAAGGGTGTTCATGGAGGAAATGGGTTTGGAGAGAGGAATCTGGAAGGAGAAGAATGTGATGAGTTTTTGTGATGAGAAAGAGATGTTGCGTTGCAAATACATGGTTCAAAGAAAGAAGAACGAGGACAAAAGGAAAGTGACATATAGCTCAGGAGGAATGAGACAGAGATTGAGTTTGTGTTAGTGGTAAGAGGAGAGGAAATATCTGGAAGAATGTTAAAGGTAATTACTGGAGAAGAATTGCAACGCCGGTTGGTGGTTGCAGATGTGGATTAGAGAAAGGTGAATGTGGAAAGGAAGTGAAAAAGGGCGGTGGTGAAGAAGGTAGTGCATGAGAGGAGGAAAGTATGGAAGCTGAAGAAGAGACAAGAAAGAATTGTGAGATGAGAGTAGGGGAGCTTGTGGTGACTGATGGTCAGACTTGTGGGGGTGCTTTAAGACGGGGTGGTACAGGCATGTGATGAAGTGTGTGGGAAAAAACAAAAGTAGGAGCGACAGGAGGATACAGGTGGTGGAATGGATGAGGTGAGGGAGGCAAAGGCCAAGAAAGAAGGAGCATTTACGGATAATGAGAAAAAATGGTACGGAAGAGAATAAGGCAAGTAAAAGCTATAAGAGGCTAAAGAAAAAGCGAGCAAAGAAAGTGGTTGCGAAGCTATGAAGGAGGAGGCAGAGAAGGGGTTGAGTGAGTTGAGAGAGAATCAAAAAGGTATATAAGATAGTGAAGGCATTGACCAAAGGAAGGAAAGATGTTGAAGGGGGAGATGTATGAGAGGAAGTATGGAAAGTTGAAATTTCAGTAGAAAGATAGAGGCAGAGTCTGGAAAAGAGCATATGGAGAGAATCATGAATGAGGAGGAACGAATGAGTGGGATACAGAAGGTAGAGGCTCTGATATGATGGGGAAAGGGCCAGTTAGAGGGTCAGACAGGAAGAAGTGGTGAAGGCAATAAGGAAAGAAAAAAAGGAAAAGGCGGTTGGCCCCTAGAGGTGAGTGCTGAGATGATTGGTGCGAGTGGAGATATAAGGATTGTGTGATGGAGTTGTGTCAGAGAGTGTTGGATGGGGGGGAGGGATGCTGGTGGAGTGGGCAGTGGTGTGGTGTGTGGTATTCCAATTTTTAAAGGGAAGGAAAGGGGATGCAATGAGTTGTGGTGAATATGCATGGGGTGTGAAGTTGTTAGAGCATGCCATGAAGATTGTGGAGGGGAGGGTTTCTGGAGAATAGGATTGGACGATAGTGGAAGTGGATGAGATGCAATTTGGGGTTATGCCAGGGAAGGGAACGAGAGATGCAGTGTTTATTTTAAGGAGGTTGCCAAGGGAATACCGGCTAAAGGGAAGAAGCTGGAATGTGTTTTGTTAGACTTGCGAGAAGGCTTTTGATAGGGTACCTAGGAGAGTGATGGAGTGGGCGAGAGGAAGCGAGAGATACCAGAAGAGTGGTTAGAGCAGTGATGAGTTGTATGAAGGAGCCAAAACGAAAGTTAGAGTGGGGTCTGATATGTCCGGGAGTTTGAGGTGAAGTGGGTGTGCACAAGGTTCTGTCCTTGTTGATGTTGTTGCGTGGATGATTTGGTTTTAATGAGTGAGGCAATGGAGGACTGAGGGAGAGTTTTGGAAATGGAAGAAGGCTTTCGAGAGTAAGGGTCTGAAGTACAAACCTTGGAAAGACAAAAGTGCTTGGTGAGTGGGGCGGAGAGGGATTTGGGTGGGGCAGCGAGTAATGGTACCCCTATGTGGGTCTATGTGGGAAGGAGTAGTAAAAAGCCAAATTCAGGTGGTTGTGAGAAATGTGGGAAATGGATTCCTGGAAGATGCACAAAGAAGAAGAGAGTAACCCTCCAAAGTGTGGCAAGAGCTTTGGGTAGAAGAGTGGACGAGAGCTGGAGGGATGTGGAAACAGGAGGAAAGTTGTTGTGATGAGGGGGAGTCAGTGAACGGAGTTCACATACCTAGGGGGATTAGGTTAGTGGGGGTGGGGTGGTGGATGTGAGTGTGAGGTTGGCCTGTGACAGGCGAGAGTGAGTGAGGGGGGTGAAGTTTAGGGAATGTTGGGGAGTTGTTGCATGGGGAAGATATCCCTTTTGAAGATGAAGGAAGGTGTAGAAGACGCTGGTGAGATCAGTGATGCTGGTATGGGAGTGAGACGTGGTGTCTGAAGCGAAAATGGGATGGGGATTCTTAGGAGGACAGAGAGAGAATGGTGAGAGCGATGTGTTGTGGTGTGAGTGTTGATGGGACAGGATGACGACTGAGGACTTGATGCAGATGTTGGATGGGAAGAGAGGCGGTGGACCGGTTGGCGAAAAGCGAATAGTGTACGTTGGTTATGGGCATGTGTTGAGGAGGAGGATGAGAGCATGTGTTAAGAACGGGTTTTGAGTTCGAGGTGAGCAGTTTGAGGGAGGGAGGAGGGGACGTCCAAAAAGACATGGAAGAAGAAACAAGTGGAGGAGGAGAGTAGGAGGGTTGGGTTGAGGATGGAGGATTTGCATTGAATCGGGTGAACTGGAAGGAAGGAGTCAGGGCGGTTTGCTGCAAATGTGATGTGGAATTCGGCACCCACGTTTGACGGGGCTAAAACCGGATTTAAAACTTGGTTTAGTAGTAGTCGTAGTAGAAAATAAAAAAATAATGAAAGTTCAATTTTGCATTCTGTAAGAAGTTTGGTATCTTAACATAACCCACACAGTGCTAAGACGGAACAGGCAACCTAATAAGAACAAAATCTGACATTTTAGACTTTATGTCAATATGACACTTACACAATACATATTTGAAGGAGATTCAGTATATTTAGCCACTGTTGTTTTCGTCTTTTTCTGTTAAGTTTTAAGTGCAAAAAATTAAATTTATGTGAAATCTACAGACTTGACCTTCAATTATAAGCTATTTCTGCAAATTTCAAAATATTTTGAATCTTTAAGGTGAATCACTGATAGTGTCTTCTTTAATTATATCTATTACCCCTAAATTAGGCAGTGATAAGAAACACTAAATTAATACCCTATGATACATGACTCAAGCAAATAAACACGAACGGGACACAAAAGTGGATTGCTATACTTACCACATTAATGGAGAATCACTCTAATTATCGCAATTATCACTCTACAATGCATGTGCAAGGATTTATCACAATAGGAAATTCAATGGGGAAACCCATCAGCTCTTTACCCAGACAGAAAACCGCATCTGTCATCCGTTGAATGAAATGATAAACATTCAGGGTGGTTGTATAAAGTCTTACGTACTCTGTTGGTGTATAAGGGAGCCTTGTGTGGACCCCTGCACTGGCCCCCAGTGGCTATCTCGCTTCCCAATTCATTACGCACAGTTAAACCAATAGAGGGCTTCAGTACCATTAATTGGCATGTGGGACAATTTATTTTTTAACATAGCTAATCGTTTTCAACACATTTTTTCTGATATAGAGACATCGATTAGAAATTGATTTCAGGGGGGTGCATGAGACCCCCTTCTACTCACTAAACTACACTGGTGGGGTCCAGGAGGAGAAATCTCCAGGGGGTCCTAAATGACATTGGCCCATTTCACAATTGGGTGCCACTTTTTGTCAACTGAGGGGTCAATTTTTCTAAGTGAGATAAAAGTTGTTTACTACTCATTTTCTTCCTGCCAAGGCTACAGGTTTTCATAAAAATACCTCTGACAAGCTTAATGTTCATCCCTCTCAAATAAAATTCAAGTTACTTGGTAATTTTGTTGAAAAATGGATTCTAAATTACAAATGAATAATGTACATTGACTTGTCCATATAATGATAATGGACATTGGGCAACAGAAAGTATACCCCAGGCTTCCTCTAGGACAAATTTGAATAAATTTGGTTGTTATTTCACAGATATATGGCAAATTCAAGGTGTATTTTGTGTCAAAAAATGGGAATTGACTACTAATAGTTTACTTCACACTGAAAATAATCAATGTATGGCTCTTTCTTCATGGTCCAGGTCTCAGATCCATATAACAGGATACTCTCTACACAGGCTCTAAAGAATTTCAGCTTGGTTGAATTGGAGATACCAGATTGGCATAAGTGGTGTAGTTTATTGCAGGCATTCCAAGCTTGTCCTTTGCATGACAGGAAATTTCTTGCTGTCGGCAACATAGGACCCTAGATTCAGCTATCTTGTAATTTCCCTGGACAAGAAATTAATCGCTTGGTTGTCCCGATTTACCCATGCGATAGTGGTCCCGGCTGCGATGGTTATCTCGATGTATGTTTGCTGATAAGGGAAAGTGCTGATCCCATCTGCTGCATCCCTTGAAATGATGCTAAATGGTTTATGGTATGGTTGGGCCACAGTGATCAGCGGCCATTTGTGAAAGCGCTTAGAGGCCAATAGCATAAGGCGCTATATAGATCTCTGCTATTATTATTATTATTATAACTTCAAGAATTTTATCTCCAGAACTAAGCATAGCAGAATAATTTTCCTTTGCAATGGATTAATGCATTTTCCCAGTGTACATGAGGTCTTTTTTATATCGGGCAGTGGCGTAGCTAGCATGTTCGGGGCCCGTGGACAAAACACCAACCGGGGCCCCTAGGTTAGCACGATTCATCGTGCTTCTTCACAGTGGTGGCCACTTTTTATATGGTCTTCATGATTTTTCACTTTTATTTTATTGTTTTCCTTTGTTTACCATAGACCACCTGGCTTATAATGCAAGCGGCATATGTAAAATACACAATGATAAAAGTAGGCCAGATGCATGACAAATCGTACTATCCCGCAATACACAGACACTGAAACACAACAATTTTTATTAAGGTAATAATTGGAATCACTGTAATCTAACAATAAAATGTTGCTAAAATGTTTATGCCCAGACCAAAGTGTTTTAAAAAAGACTTTATACCCCTTAATTAGTTTTTATAATATATTTTGCATTTCTTCTTAATAAATGTAACTTGTTATCAATCCTAATGCAAATTTTAGATTCAAAATTAAAACTGTTCGAGCGGAACCTTGGATCAACAGACATCAATCATGCGTGAGTAATTTAAAGAAAAATGTTACTCAATAATACATCTGAATGAAAATTAATGAACAAGAGCTCACATAATACCTGAGATCCCGCCATCCAACATCTTGAGAATTTTCATATTCTATGAAATATGTGTTAGAGATGACTCTCTTGCTCTCTCTTCCTCCAATCTCTTAGGGTCCTTTGATCTCCGGGGGCCCAATTCCCCATTTCTGCAGAAACTAGTGTTAGACTTCAAAGGGACATGGTGCGATAAGTAATAGACCCGTTCTCAGATAATCCCAATTTTGGTATTTGAACAAAGCTAATATTTTTATCATTTACCCTTTGAAATCTTGGGGCTAAAGGATGTTTGGTTTGGATGTTATGAGCGAAAATGTGCCCCATTTTGGTCGACCAATATTAATTTTACACAGAGCTCTTTGGGAATTACAAAATCACGTTTTAGCCCAAAATAAAACGGATTGAAATATCGGCGCGAAACTTTACAGATGGCATTTTGGAGTGAAGGTCATTCTATCAATATGAAAACTTAAAACTTATATACTTAAAATCGGGTCGTCCTCCTTTAATGAATATCTTTCAGGGCTGAATACGTCATTGTGTCAAATACGGAAAGAAGTGGGTCCAAAATTTAAGAGAAAACATAAGTAATCTTGGGCCCATAACACTTGTCACTGAATCCACGCTAAACGAGTCTTCAAGGGCCCCTCCAGGGCCTTTTTTCCCTCCAAACTCTCTTTTTTTCCTCTAGAACTTTCGGGGCCCCCAATTCTTCATTTTAGAAAAACTAGTGCAGGTCAGAATTTGTTATTGGGTCAAATAGGCCCAGAAGGGATCCAAAATTTAAGTACAGAATAACAAACCACCGTGGGACCCATGATGAGGGTCACTGAATCCAATGCCATTATAATTTGGTATCTAGGGCCCTGGTAAATGGTCCATAGTAATTTTTAAATGCAGACTTGCCTACGTTGACATTAAGATAGGGCCTCTCGCTTATTGGTATCAGGCAGGCTAGAAGGGCCCCAGGATTAATAAATGCAGCATTAGGCCTTGTTTTGAAAAGCAAGTCTTATAATATTTGTTCTCCCTCTCTCCCTCCGTCTTTCCTCTCTCTCTCTCTTTGTCTCTCTTTCTCTTTTCCTCCCTTTTTTCTCCAATCTCTTGGGGGCCCCTAACCTCTCGGGGCCCGTGGACTTTGTCCACTCTGTCCCTATGCTAGCTACGCCCCTGATATCGGGTCAAAGGTCATTAAGGTCAAAGAGTCAATTTTTGCCAAAAAAATGCTAAAAATAAGACTAAATTGGCTATAGCTCAGCCTATAGAAGACAGATAAGCCCGTTAAAGCAGCTTCAGATCCTTCACCAAAATTGTGCTCGACATGGGGTCAACGATCATGGGTCATATTGACCATCGGCGGTGTACTGGCCTATGGGCCACATAGAGCTCTAGTTGATACTTTTGTTTTGATCTGACATACCAATTTTAACCGTATTACAGGGAACACCAGATTGAAAAAGTATCCTGACCTCCAGGGTCCACATGTATGATACAATCGTGGACAAGTGTTGGCACATTTTTCTTAGTGTGTGGTAAAATCGTCCCCCTCTCCCCCGGAACAAAGTTGAAAACTGAAATTGTGTTAAAGTGCACCTAACAATACTCAACAGTTATCGGTGGGGAAGGGAGGTTTTAGGGATTAGCAAAGGCTTCAAGCTTGATACCAAAAAAAGTTCAATTTCGTACCTTCAAAAAAGGCCGAATTATGTCAATGTAAAAGAGCTCATTTCCACAAGGTGTGCCAACTACTTTTGACAAAGATTATAGTCTTCATAGTCCAGTAGCTTGAAAAATTGGGGATAACTACCTTAATTTCATGATTGATCGAGTAGGAGATATGATGATATTCAAGTAGAATGTTAGCATTAAGGTCTGAGATGTTCCATTGAGGAGAAAATGTTTTCATCTCGCCCATTTTGTACAGGAACCAATGGGACTTGTATTTACTGGTGTGAAACCTTGTTGTTTGTCTGATTCCTTGCTTTTGCTTTTATTTATCCATTTGTTCACAGTATCACCAGAACACGTCTCAGAAAGGATCAGGTCAAGGGAGTCAGAAAGGTGAGATTAGTTTGACTGATTCAGTGATATTGATCAATAAT
This sequence comes from Ophioderma brevispina, assembly GCA_023653785.1. Lineage (NCBI taxonomy): Eukaryota > Metazoa > Echinodermata > Ophiuroidea > Amphilepidida > Ophiodermatidae > Ophioderma > Ophioderma brevispina. The sequence continues at coordinate 17,299 of JAMKCH010016240.1, forward strand.
CTTATAATTGTGGTTAATCTCTACTTTGAGTATGTAAAATTATCAGCTGCAAGCTTAAAGGCTGGCTCAGATTTCACGTTTGGGGAGGGCACACTAATTTTTAAACAAATCAGTTTTTTTTTTTTTTTTTTAAAAAACAAATGTTATTAATTACTGTGTTAAATATCTAAGCTTAAATCGAAGTCCTCTTAAAGAAAATCACACTTTACAAAATACGAAATACAAACATTACAAAATTCCGGATCTGGAATTTTGTTGTACACAGTATCCTATGGAAATGTTAACTGTACATAAATGTTTACTGATATAAAAACAAAAAATCTGAATTATCTTGAACTTTGGAATAAAGCAATTTAAGTTGATATTTTAATTCATGAAAAGTTATATGTCGCTATTGGAGTCAGCCGTCAAGGTGTAACGAGATATTTCAAATGACAGGGTCCCTAAAAAAATATGAAAAATTCTGATTTTTGCACCAACGTAAAGATTTTTATCAAAAATTATCCTAACATTTAAAAGGATTAAGCTGAAAATATTCAGGAACCTTTAAGAAATATGGGATAGTAACTTTCGATTTAATTCTTTCGATTTCTAACATTTTATGTGTAACATAAAGAAATAGCTAAAACCAGATGAGGAATAAAGGCAATACGTAACACAATAATACAAATGAACTTTGAGCACAAAGTTAAGAGACACTAGCCAAAGCACAACGAAATGTAACATATTTACAAAATAGTATTAAAAGACAACAAAAACGCATTAGCGGGATGTTAGTACTGTGAGTGAAATACGTGAGTCATAGGAAACCCGTTCATATTAGAGGGAGTATATAACCACAGTACTATATTTCCGGCATCCATGGGTTTGAAAATACAAGCCTTACAGCCATATCCATGTCATAGGTGATGCACCATTTCAGCAATGGGGCCAACATTGTGGGTAGGGTATCTATCAAAATAGATCCTAAATATTTGAAACCACAGCCCATTGCAGAGATTACAAAAATTCAAACTTACAGGAAAACAGAGTTGAAAAACAACTCCTCTGGCACAGTTCGATAGCTTTCATGTACCAGTGTATTTAGAAAACCACCCGGTTTTTTGTATGATATATGATACCTAGAATACACAAGACCAGTTCATGTCAATGCATGTACAAAGTACAACCATGAAACTGTGCCCTTGGTTGATGAGCATTGTAACTCATAGGTGTTGTTATCTTGGCATTGTAAACATAATGGGTCTCTCAGGACCATGGGTCAGATCATTCCATTACATGTCAATGAACTGAGAAATTTTCCACTGTGATGGGTAGGCTGTCATTCCATTCAAAATTTTGTTTCTAGCTTGCTTAGGAATGTAAGAATTTCCTGTAGGCATATACCATGTCCTTAATTTTTAAAATAATAGGACCAGAGGACTTGGCACTGACTACATGAGACACACACCCAACTCTGTACATGAACTGTGATATTCTGCAATCATGTGCGTGTGCACATATGGTAGGGTAACTTGCAATGTTGTGGCTTGTATCCACTCCGACTTATACCATCTTCGATGGAAAAAGAACAAGGGCATTTCCAGAAAGAAGCGCCTCCAATTTTATTTTCAAACCCAAGTTTTTGGCATATTTGGAAAGCTTACCAATGATTAGATCACCCCGAAGGCATAAGCCGAATAGGTGTCCGGGATGTTGTTGTTTCCCTATTGAGGTCATAATAGGAAGATTGTACTTATTTGGTAATTTGAAACAGCACTACATGCGGGCATTCTGCACATTCTGCTTTTCTGCCATTCTGATTTCTGCTCATTATGCTTTTTTTGGACTGTATCATTCTGTTTTGTGATCATTCTGCATGCTTTGCTGCTAATTCTGCCCATTCTGCTTTTCTACTATTCTGCTTTTCTGCACATTCTGCTCATTTTGTTCTCTATGCTTTGCTGCTCATTCTGTGTTTCTGCTCATTTGTTTTTAGCTGTTCATTCTGTTTTTCTGCTCTTTCTGTTTTCTGCTAATTCTGCTTTTCTGCCCATTCGCTTTTTCTGCTCATGCTGGCTTTTTCGTGACATGTTGATCATTCTGATTTTGTGCTATCTGCTGATTGGATGCTAAGTTGCCCATTCTGCTTTTTGCACATTCTGCTTTTTGCACATTCTTTCATGTGTTCTCTCTGCTTTTGCTGCCATTCTGTTTGTGCTCATTATGTTTTTCTGCTCATTCGTTTTGCTTTTCTGTTTTTCTGCTCATTCGGTTTTATGCCATTATGTTTTCTTGCCTATTCGCTTTCTGCTCATTCTGCTCATTATGGCTTTTCTGTCTTTTGCTTTGGCTCATTCTGCTTTCTACATTATGCTTTTCTGCTCATTCTTCCCATTCTGCTCATTTGTGTTCAGCTCATTCTGCTTGGGAGGAGAAATGGAAAAGGCAGTAGGCGCCAGAGCATTTCCCTACCCGCCTTTTTTATACCATCCAACCTGATGAACTTAAGCAAGCAACCAGACACGTCTCTTAACCCATTCCCCGCCTCCCCTCCCGCCCTTTATCCTCCGCGATTATCCCTACCCACCCCCAGCTCACTGCCCTCACCCCCAGGCTCGCACTACCTCCCCCATGAGCTCGTAATGCCAACTTCACCGCCCCCTTCCCAGCCATCATCTCAGCCTACCAATTTCCCATCACCCCTTCCCGCTATTCTCCCAGCCAAGCAACGCACATCTTTCTATCCTCCACCACCGCGACCGACACTCTTTCCACCCCTCCTCCTCACTCGCCTAACCACAACCCTGATCCTTCTTCCCCTTCCCCCCACCTATGCATTCCCTATCCTTGACTTCTTCACCAGTCCCCCACCCTAAACCATTCCTCCCAACCTTGCTCCAATCCCATATCCCCACTCACTCATACCTTCTCTTCCCCCCCATCTCTCACATACACCACCTCACCCCGACTTAACCCAATAAACTCGCTTTCTTAACAACCCAACACCCAGTTCATCCTTTCCTTCTCTTTTCTCCCCTTATTCTGCCTTTTGTCATTCTGCTTCTGCCACATGGAATTCCCACACTGATTGTCAAAACAGCTGGGAATTCCCATAGTTATTTTGACTTTTGAAATGATCATGGGTGGATAATTCCAGGAGTAGCCTATTTTGAACACCCCTAAATGGTTGCACCTTTAAAACTTTGGAATTTGCCTTTTGTGCTCATTCTGCATGCTTTGCTGCAATTCTGCCCATCTGCTTTTGCACATTCTGCTTTTGTCATTCTGTTTTTTCTGCTCATTCTGTTTTTGCTCATTCTGTTTTATGTTCTTTCTGCTTTGCTGTCATCTTGCTTTTCACTCATTCTGTTTTGCTCATTCCTCCATTCTGACTCATTTGTTTTTCAGTTATTCTGCGTTTATGAATCATTTCTGCTCATTCTTGCCTTTCTGCTCATTTTGACCCATTTGCTCCTTCTGCTTTTCTGCCACAGGAATTCCCACAATGATTTGTCAAAAACAGTTGGGAATTCCCCCATAGTATTTTGAATTTTGGAAATTATCAGGGGTGGATAAATTACAGGAGTAGCCTATTTTGACCACCTAAATTGTTGCATTGTAAAACTTGTGCATTTGCAGAATGATGTAGGTGTGCACTATGATGCTGAATGTCATTATGAATGTATGATAGCATCACAAAACAATTTCAAATGCCCCTTTAAAGGGAAGACTTCTAGGGATTTAATGGTATGCCATTTCAAGTTGACATGCAATTGTCCTGGGATACTTGCATTAAAACCCGCAGCATGGGACACCTACAAGCACACACGGTCCCCGGGCCCTCCAAATTTAGAGACCCTGAGATTTGGTAATGTAATAAAACTTTCAGAGTCACACTATTACACAATGTCTAGGAATCTCCTTTTTTACATACACTGCACAGTGTGGTGTCATTAACAATAGTCCTATAGTACACTGAGAATCAAAACTTAGTGGTATAGGACCCCTAATTTAAAACATGGTCCTAGGACAGTGAATTCAGCTGTATGGGACATTAAAGCAATATTAATTAGCCACATGTTTTGAAGAAGCGCCCTCAATTTTCAAAAATTTGATATTTTTGGCACAGTTACGTTGGAATTGTCTAGGAAAACTATACCTGCGAACGAGAATGCTAAAAAAATGCGTATATCACAAAATAAGCGATTTTGTTTAATTATAATTGGATCCCAGATTGGATTAACGGCATAGCTGGAAATGCTGCGTTTAGTACATCCACGATGAAATAGTTCCACCTCGAGAAAATAACCTCTAACTTGGCATGCCTGAAAACATTAAAACAACTAATGGCTGAGCGTAGACATGTACATGGCGCGATTTCCCGGCATTTTACATTGGAAGGGCGTTTCCAGCAGACGTTGTATTATTATCGGGTATCCCCGCTAATAATTATTCTTGTACAAAATTCCTTCGTTTGTGACACATAGACATTTTCGAGCCTAATCATTCAGAGGTATAGTTTACTAGCCAGTTACCAATGCGATCGTGTAAATCTCCAAATTTTGAAAAATTGGGGGCGCTCTTCAAAAAAATGTGCTAATATTGCTTTAACAATTAGTACACACACTCCCTGGAACCTGAAAATTTTGGAACACTGAGATTTGTACAATGTAATAAAATTCAGAGTCCCACAATTTCAAATGTCCTAGGGCTCTTCTTTTTATTACCTGTATTCTACAAGACACTGCATGTTATTTACTGATAGTCCCTAGGACACTGAAAATCAAAACTTACAGTGGGATTAATAATTACTTGGACAGGAGATACGCACACCTCATGTTAGCGCAACAAGCTACGCGGAGGTTCGGAGGTAAGGGCAGTGTCAACCCTAGTGCTTTTGTTTTTACACAAATTTCTGATTTTTGTACCATTTTAAACATCAACCTGTGTTCTATCGTTACGAACAAAGGTTATCCACTGCAGACAATCCTGAGCTGTATTTTTTGCCGATTTAAAACAGCTTATTGAGGGCACATGTGGTCCAGTGGATAAGACGGCTGACTCATGATCTGAAGGTTGTGGGTTCGAGCCCTGCTGTGGCCAATGTGTTGTGCACTTGGGCAAGGCACTTAACCTCACTTGCTTCGTCGACCCAAGCGATATTCGGGTAACTGTTAGGGGGAATATTACAATCTAAGTGCTGATAGGATCGTGCGCTTGGCCGGCTGCCGACCTAGGTGAAGCGAAATGATTGTGACGATTTCCTGATGGCAGCGTAATAATAATTGGCAACAGCGCTTTGCCTACTTGTGTAAAAGGCGCTATATAAATCTCATTATTATTATTATTAGCTATTTGACCATTTAAAGTCACAAAAACCACATAGTCTTAGCGGTGTGAATTTAAGCACATTTCACGCCATCAGGCACAAGGCACAGCATCGCGTCGCGTGTTTTAATGTACTTTTGCCCGAATGCATCTTGGAAAATCAAAAAATAATATTTGAAAATGTAAACAAAGTGTTAATTTAGACCAGATGAAATTTCAATTTCTTCTGATTTCTGGAGTTAGAGACAAAAGATACATGTTTGATTCAATAGTGCATAAAGATGTATTTTCATCACTTGCACAACATACTCAATTTTGAAGTTCAAAGTTATTTGAGAAAGAGACAGCTTGAAATGGCATGAAAACTCACCTTTTTGTGTCGCCTGCCGTAAGGCAGAAAGACACATAGGGATCACTTGACCACTGTAGTCTGTTGTTGATGTCTATTGTTGTCTGTTGTCTGTTGTGAAAAGGGGTTAACATTTGCCTGTAATATCCACATACTTTGATGGATTTAAACAAAATTTGGGTCACAGGTGCAACATGGCATCCCCCATTTTTTGATGAGGTCAAAGGTCACATACCAAGGTCAAAGGTCACATACCAAGGTCAAAGATCATGTGAGGTCAAGTTGTAAGATAGGCTGAAAATGTAAAATTGACCTCAATTGAAAAGTTGAAGTGCAATTGGAACCAAAATTGGTTTATGGAGTTTACATGCAATCCCTCATTTGTTTATGAGGTCAAAGGTCACATATCAAAGTCAAAGGTCATGTGAGGCCTATCATTCACAAACCGCGATGGCAGGCGACACAAGCGGTCCGAGGACCGATGTATTTTTTACAAAATCAGAGATTTTCTCAATGTTCAATTTTTTGCGAATTTGTCAAATTTTTCAGACAAGAAAAATACCAAAGTAAATGGTAAGGTTTAACTTTCCTACGATAGCAATCGGTCTTCTCTTTTCGATTTCTAACTAAAGATATTCTCCAATATACACTCAAATTTTGGAAAAGAAAAGTAAAAATCACACTTTTTGACATTTTTCCTTATATTTCGAAAAGTAAGCTCTATTGTTAAAAAATTTTAAAAATGGCCCTAGTCCAATTTGTCTTGTTTCTAAAAAATAATATAAGATATCATGTAAATTCAAATTGTTTATGTTATGCTGTCTGAAATTTTTGGGGCAAATTTTTAGTATTTTTCTCAAAATATGGAAGTTTTACATTGATATGACGTCACCATCAGGTTCATCGTCCAATTTTCTTTCTGAAATATATACTTTTACGTACAATAAACAAATATTTGCAAAGTTACAAACTAAAATAGATACTCGGAAACTCACGGTTGACACTGTCCTTAATACCATCACATTATTTGGGAAACACGTAATGAAAAATTTTCTTAAAATAGTAAACTAATAGTTGATAACACAATGACATGGTACTCCAATGCTGTGCATTTCAATTCTGTTTTGCATGGTATTTAAATAAACACACTTTAAGCTAAAGCCAGAAAACAATGACTGACGCCAATTTTATAAAATGTTAATAAATGAGCAAGACTAAGGTGATGATGGTGTTATTACCTTTAACTGTGAGCTTTTATCACAGTGACCAACAAATTAAAACACTGGTTGACCTTCCTGCAGAACATATCGAGTGTTTCAGCTGGTACATTTGACAAAATACTAAAAGGATTATTTTACAACGAAAATGACCTCCAGGGTGACTTTAAATTGATGATCATGACATTAGTGCTTGCAATAACATTAGAATTCTGTATTCCAAGACAAGTAAAGTCTTAAAAAAAAAAAAAAAAAAAAAATATATAACTTAAAAAAAAAAAAAAAAAAAAAAAAAAAAAAAAAAAAAAAAAAAAAAAAAAAAAAAAAAAAAAAAAAAAAAAAAAAAAAAAAAAAAAAAAAAAAAAAAAAAAAAACAAAAAAAAATTTGTATCATTGTGATTTTAACATAAATGATAATTCCAACAGTGACCATCTTGGATTTGGTCATATGTTGACATTGTTTCATTAAATTAACATAAGAATTGGAATATCCAACCCCAAAGAAAACCAAAAAGATGTATCATTCATGATTCTAGCCTTCTAGATTAGAATTATAATCCGGCGGTGACTAGCTGAGATTGTTCAAGTGTCGGCTTGAAAGGATGAAGTTGGACATAACAGAAAATAACACATTAGAATCTGAATCTCCAAACCCAAAGAAAACCTAAAAGCTGTATTCTTCATGATTCTAGCTTCAGATTGAGAAATTAAATCCCGGCAGTGACTATATTAGATTAGTTCACTGTGTTGGCTTTAAAGATGAAGTTGTTATTATAACTTCAAAATAACAATTATAAATCTGACATCTCCAACCACAAAGAAAAACCTAAAAGATGTATCATTCATGATTCTAGCATTTTCTAGTTAGAATTATAATCCCGACGGTGACTATCTTAGATTTGTTCAATGTGTCGGCTTAAAGGATGAAGTTGACATAACATTAAAATAACACATTAGAATTGAAGCCCCACCCCAAAGAAAACCTAAAAGATGTATCAGTCATGATTCTAGCAGTCTAGAGTTAGAATATAATCGGCAGTGACTATCTTAGATTAGTTCAATGTGTTGGCTTTAAAGGATGAAGTTGACATAACATTAAAAAACCACATTAGACTCTGAATCTCCAACCCCAAAGAAAACCTAAAGATGATTTATGGACTCCTGCAAAGTGAAGTATATAGTGAAGTAGTTGGCACACCGTATGAAAATTTGCTCTTTAACACTTACATAATTCGGCATTTGAAGTATGAATTGAACTTTTTGGGTATAAGTTGAAGCGTTTGCTAATCCATAAAACCTCCCCTTCCCCACCCAATCAATGTGAGTGTTGTAGGCGCACTGTAAACACAATTTCAGGTTTCAACATGGTTCAGGGGGGGGGGGCCGATTTTACCGTACGGTAAGAAACGTGTGCCCAACACTTTGTCCAAGTGTAGTCCGGGTGCAAAAGTATTCTTTTCCGTCAGGAGCAAGATTTTGGCCATCGTTTTCCTCAATGGGGACCAATCCCCTCTATTTACTCTTCCTTCCTCCCCTTCCTTTAAAAGGGACATAAACAGCATTGTTGAAATGTTTAAAAAAACAATTGGGATGATATTGTGTTGTTTTCATTACCATAGTCATGTGCAAAATTTTCTGAGTGGGAGGGCCACAAAAGGTAAATGTCCCATATGCGACACACCACATTAAGCAGAAGATGCAAGGGCCAATCCTATTAGACCGGGCTTGGGCCCTTGAAAGGATGCAGGGGCAGAGCCCCCGCAAGTGTCCAGTCCGGAGCCCCCGGAAACTTAGATTTAAGCTATCGAACCCGTATGGGCCATTTGGACCGGGTCCACTGTGAACTACCCTATGTGACCCACCACAAATCGAGACATTTAAAATTCTCGATTAGCCACCGGTCTGGTAGCTAAACGGGATGTAGCTGGGCAATAGGGTTGAGCGGTATTAACTAATCAAAAGTAGGCCATCGGAAACACATTTTTTAGCCAGATGGTCTAACTTTTTAAAACCTTATTTACACGCTATGAATTAAAGCTTATGATTTAGTCATTAACTTTTTACACTTGGCCCAGATGCCTGTTAAAAATATTCATTCGGCTTACTAGTATCTAATTTAGTTTCAAGGGGCCAGAAGCATAATTCTTATATGAATAAAACATTAACTACTTGAGATCAATTTTAATTTTAATTGGGGGAAACGCTTTAATGGGCTTCCGGGGGTGTTAATTGGAAATATTTTTACTGGGGTTCAGCGGAAGCTGTTGCAATTTGCTCATTAACATAATTCTTTCAAAAAGAATGCAATTAAGGGGCTATTATAGGAAATTCAGGAATTAAAAAAGCTCTAACCATGTAGAATAAGTCATTAAATGGAAACCAAGTGCATACTGCATACGCTCCTGATTGTCAATTTGAGGCCTTTGTATTTTATGTTTTTCCAAATAATCAATGAGGTAATGAAGCTGAAATGGCTGGGACGTGGCTTATGAACAGGGTCATGACCACGTTTTGCAAGAAAATCTGTCCGAAAGCCCTTGATATCATGAATGGTCGGTAGGAGCAGGACGTCACTTTTATGAGCGCCCTGCCCCCCTTCCCCGGTGGTAAAAAACACGCTGTAACAGAACACGCATGGCATAAACAGACCTTTTGTGCAATGTTGGCCCAATAATATGGTCCGGACCCATATGGTGCTGGAGATGAAATTTGAATGCACATGCCCCAGGAGCCTATGGCAAAATGCCTGGAGCAGTATTTGATTAGATATTTTTTTCCAGATTATTTTATGCTCCAGAGCTATAGCATCTATGCTCCCGGAGCATATTTAAATGCACATGCTCCAGGAACATATGAAAATTGCTTCTGGAGCATGTTTTGACTTAGAATATTTCCCCAGATATTAGTTATGCTCAGGCCCATATTCAAATCTGGTCCGGAACCATATGGTACAGGGCCATTATTATCGGGCCAAAATCGCACACAAGCTAACAGATGAGATCAGACCTGTCTAGTCTATAGTACAGCGGGTAGTTACAGTGTGGACATTGCCATTAATAAGCCGGATTTTGACTAAAATTTAAAAAAACAAACAAACAAGAAAACTCATTTACCATGAAAGACAATTTAATCGTGTAGGCCCCCCCAAAAAAGTTGGGGTCGCTCGAAAAAATCATAGCCTTGTACCCCGTACCTTATTTGGAAACGGAAAATTGCCGTGCGATCAAATCAAAGGCCAAGGGCCGCCAAGGGCGGATGCCGAATTTTGACTCGAACAGTCGACTGTATGAATTAACTTCCCTCTTGTGATCTAAAATGTCAAGCTCTAACAAACAACACAAAGGGCCGATATTTATAATTATCGGAATGAAAAATGGATAAAAGATCCTCAATACTCACAAAAAAACAGACCTTCAATGGATCTGGGTGCAAATGCGACCTCCTCCCGGTAAGCTGGCGTTGAAAACCTTCCCACGAGACAATTTTTTCTTTTTTTTTTCCCTCTTCTGCTTTTTTATGATTTTAACGCGCGAAGTTAGTAGTATAGTCGCTCTTATATGCTCACTTCACACATGTTCAATACGACGACGAAGCTATATTTTTAGGTTTCACATATGTAATAAGAAGATTCTTGATGTGATCGCAGATATAAACATTACGATACGCCCACGACCATCGACCTAATCGGCCATATGTACCCACTCGAGACATAAAGTTCCCATGTCCATTGGGCCGTGGCGTCACATACGTGTTAGTCAAAGTGACAAGGGTCACCAAAATGTTGCCATACCGTTCAAAAACCTTCAAGATGATTATTTTTGAGACATAAGTACTAAACCTGTTTTTGTCGGATTGACTCTACCATTCGTCCCCCAATTGATTCTCAAAATAATGGCCCATAAACGGACGGTTGCCATCAATCTTCAGTCCTCCACCCCGGTGTATGAGCTTGTTGGACTCAATCATGATGTTCAACTTAGTGAATATATTACTTATTAATCTACGTAGTTTTCCTAGAAAACTAAACATGTTATAGAGTGTGAAAACAAGATTTCCTGCGTCTCTTTTTCTTTCTTCTGCGAAAAGAACTTTGGTGATTCTTGAAGTCTGCTACTGCCTTATATAAGTGTCCAGTTTCAAAGTTAATGTTGACATTCTGGTTCCATTAATTCTTTCCAATCTTTTGTGTTAGATTTGTATTTCCTATCCTCATTATTTGTGTGTTTCAAACTTGGTTCCACAATTCAGGGGTCACAAACCACTTTTTAAATTCCTCGCATATTTTGCTAGGTTTCTTAATCTCGAGTCCCCCTATTCCTCTTATTTTTTCCAATATATTTCTACTGTACCTAAGCCTGGATTGATTTATTGGCAAGTATAGCCTTCACAACTTTGCACCAATATCATGCACTATTTTCTGTCTTTGATATTCAACAATACCATGTGCAAACCACTTTCCTTTCATTTTCCCTTTTCCTCATGTTTTTTTTAGGGTTTCTTTTCTTCACATTTTTCCTCATTTTTTTCCTACATTTCTCCTAGATTTCTTTTCCTCACATTTTATTCTAGGTTTTTCTACAATTTCTCTGGATTTATTTTCCTCACATTTCAATTACATTTCCTGCAACAATTTCTCCTGGGTCTCTTTCCTTCTCCTTTTCTCCTAGGTTCTTTCCTCACATTTTTATTCTAGGTTTCCTTTCTTACAATTTCCCCTGGATTTATTTTCCTCACATTTTCCCTAGATTTCCCTGAACATTTCTTTCTCCTGTGTCTCTACTTTTCCATCTCATTTCTCCAGGTTTCTTTTCCTCACTTTTTTTGCTCGCTTTTTTTTCTCCCTCCACATTTCGATCCAGGGTCATTCCACATACTTCTAACCTTTTTCCCACATTTCTCTTTCCTCCTAGCGTCTTCACTCACATTTTCCTCTAGATTCCCTTTCTCCAGTTCCCCAAGGTTTCTTTTCAATCACATTTCTCCAAGGTTTCTTTTCCGTCCTCACTTCCCCCCTGGGTTTCTATCCCTCATTTTTTCCCCTCCATTTCCTTACCTAGAGTTCCTCTCACCTGCCAAAATGGCTAATTAAAGACTATTTGACCATTTTATTTTTCTCCGTCTTTTCTATTTTCCTTTTTTTTTATTTTCCGCTGTGTCCTCTTTCATTCTTGGTTTTCTGTGTTCCGTTTTCTTTATGTTTTCCCTCAAGATTTTTTACGCTTTCATTTTTGTTAACTTTTGTCTCATTCCTCAATTTGAGCTCTCATATCCTGTGAGCGGCGCTCCCCGCTCCCGCACTTTTTGCACCCCTGCTACTAGTACTCTTATAGTTGATTAGAGTTTTCAATTAAAAATGCCTCATCATAAAGTTCAAATAAAACCATTGAAACCGGAAATCGTGACTTGGGAGGCCCAAACACTCTGCCCTGAGCCAAACCACAATGGGCGCGTGCTACAAGTACAACCCCCATGGCCCAGGTGGCCGTCAACAGCCGCTCAGTCAATTCCCAGGGCCCGTTTTAAATCATGCGCAAAAAAATAAGCCGTCACACTGATTGGTATGGCTAATAATATAAGTGCCGCCTTACGCACATACGGAACGTCGAGAGACAGTGCGAGTATTACCAGAACCTGTGTTTTGACTAATGTTTGTGGCGCGGAGACTTCCCCCGACCTAGGGGGAGATGGGAGACGTTTTCCCTACAGATTAGGAGGGTCCACGGATAGATGGGTGGAGGTCTAGTGTAATTTTCAGTTCGCTTCTAAGCGTTTTCATCACCGTGCTGGACCCGAGGAGGGTCTTCTAATTTATTTATGTAGTCTGTTTACAGACCTTGTTACTGTATACTCTAGGGAAATAAACTACCGGATACTTCAACTAAAGGGAACAACCAACTGGTAACAAGGTCTGTGAACTTCAGTCGAAAATTTTTCTCCGAAAGAGCCCGGATGTCATAGGACTCATGTTGTACTAAGTTTTTACCTGGTCGAGGGAAAAATATTCCCCTCACCCTTTGACTCCCATATTAGGAATGTCTATTTTCCCGCTATTTTCTCTAGCCAATCATATTGACAATTAATGGGTCAATCAATTTTTTTGTCACCGATCGTGTGCGCCTCTTGAACCCCGAAGCCCTAATCCAGACAAGTGCTAGACACTCCGTCGACCAACTGTGGTGATTACGCGCACACGCCGCAGGCTACAGTAGACACCCACGTTGGGATATACCGTTTCATTCATTACATGGGGATTCAGCTTTATTTAATTATCGACTGAAACAGGGGGGCCGGGTTGTGCAACGGTTCTTCCCTCGCTTTACTCCACTGAGGTCCCAGGTTTGATTCCCGGTCAGGGCATAAGGCACTTTACGTGTTAATTGGTTTTCTCCAGTCCAAGCTCGCGCTCTTCGCAGTTTTTCTTTCCTCCGGGTGCTCCGGTTTTCCCCTCCTGCTTCTAAAACTGCTGGCCTTCCTTTCCCTTCCTTGTCCTAATTTAAAGAGGGACGCACCGTTAGAACTTCAAGGGGGGGGGGGGGGGTTGGAAGTTTGGGTGAGGTCAAGTTTTTTTTTTTTTTTCTGTTTGCCTTTGGCGCAAGTTTTTTTTTTTTCTTTTCTTCAGTCATAGGCTGGATTTTGTTTTTGCCTACTGGATGACGTGTTTTCGTAATAGCGGCGGGTAAAGTTTTTTTTTTTAATGGAAAGTGGGAAAAGTTTATTTTTTGCTCCATATGGTGGTTGGTGTTTTTTTTTGTTAGAAACTTCCAACCCCCCCCCGCCCCTTGACGTTCAGTGGTGCGTCCTAATGTCTCTGGGTTTCAGGTCTTTGTTTGTGTACATGTTGCAATTGGGCGCTTGATATTAGCCTGCTGCCTTCCCCCTAAGGTTGCATTGTTTCTGTAAAGCGCTGTGTTCGTTGTAGATCGCTATCTTAAATGCTTAATATTATTATTATATTCTTATTATTAAACACATGTGGACTGAAACCGCATGTTCTGCTGCTGGTGTAAAACGCATAATTGCATAAGTGCATAATCTGCATAAAGCTGCATAAGTGCATAAGCTGCATTTTGCATAAGCTGCATAAGTACATAAGCTGCCATTAGGGCAATAAGCGCATAAGGCACATACTTGCATTTGGAGTGCATAAGTGCATAATCTGCATAAGTGCATAAGCTCATAAACTGGCATATT